>VYZQ01030170.1:14479-74771 GCA_013400655.1 Mystacornis crossleyi
CAAGGTCTCAGCTGCTGCTGTGATGTACTTGAGGTAAACAATGTTTATCCACTTCAGCCTTGGACAATAAAAAGTTTATCCACCTCCCACTTCCTGGCACTTTAAAGAAGTCTGTCTATCCACATCTTTACTTCTATACTGCTGAAAAAGAGGAAGCAGTACATTTGATAAATATAATTGTGTCTTTCAACCCCTTTTTCCTTAGCTACGGCCATCAATATGCACTTTCATGAAGACAGCATTGACCCTAGTGTGTTGAACTGGCCATTAGCAACCAAAAATGGTCTTTGTATCTTGTCTAGAAGAATAGCAGAACAATCAGAGTTTTCAAAAGTGTCCCTGGGCTAGTTGCTTTATAACCTGAGCAATAACATGTCCAACAACAGACTGAATTTCTGTTGAAGTGGTGAATGAAAGAGAGCATATTTGACAAGTTTGCATAACTAAAATCACACAAGGACACCCCCTCATGGAGGAGAAATTCATGCCTAGCCAAAAGGCCAGAAAAACACAGTTTTTCTGTGCCAGTGAAGTACTGATGCCCTGAAACTGTGCAGATTAATTATCAGTTATTTCTGTATCTCAACTTCTCCTTTGCTATCTTTCCTTTTCTACTTCATCCTCCAGACTCACACAATTCAATTTCTTTCTTTCTGGCTCATTTTCAAAATGAATGATTTTTAAGAATTTGTATTTTCTGACCTGTTTGAGTCACTATGTAAAGTTTTGTTTTGATTTAGAGTCTCACATTTGCATAGGTGTCTTACATGCTGCTCTGTAAAAAAATAAAATAAATACTGCTCTAAACCCGGCAACTCACCAAGGGAGAGCAGGGTTTCGGATGCCACTTTTCTGATTTCTTCATTGTCAGACTGGCAGAGCGTGACCAGCATTTTAATGCTCTCAGTAGCCTGGGAAGTGCAAAAAGAACTGCATTAGCACCACACAGTACTCTGGGGTTTTTCCACAACCTTGCATGGAAATAATAACCATTCTCTGCACTGCCCTTCCCACTCTAAGCGAAGGACTTTGGTGGAGACAGAAGGAATGGAGTTTCCCTGGGGGGAAGCATTTGGAGGAGGCATATTTTCTGCTGCTGGTGTGGACCCTTTCTAATTTTCCTAACCTATGCACTACATACATAAATCAGGCAGACCAGCTATGTCTGCTACTTCTGACTGTAGGATGGGTGATGGGCTGTGGACCAAGGCCACGAAAGTGCCAAGGTAAGGGTACAGTAGGGAAATGAACAAGAAATAGGCCCCTCGGGAATGGGTTTCCTATCAAGCATGTCAAGCCTGCGGTCACCAAAAATTCCACACTTCTGCCTTGCCTCTGCTATTTTGGGAAGAAAGCAAGGAATAATCCCATTCTCTGATACAAAAATGTCAGGTCTTTGGGGAGAGCAGCTGTCCTAGTGTCTCTGGCTGGCTATTTAATGCTACAAGAGAGATGAGTGAAAGGAAGGGCAGGTACTGCCCCAGTAGACAGCTGAGAAGGGGCACTGAGCCACAGAGCCAGTATGTGTATGAGCCCTGTGGATCCAAGGGGGACAGGTCTGGTCTACATGCTCTGAATGAGGGCTTTGCTACCAGAGCCATTAAATCTCACCACCTCGACTTCAGTGTGGTCGCTTGCGTGTGACTCAGGGTAAATCTGCACTGGGTGCACACTGGTGACTCCAGCTCAAATGCTTGTGAGTGTTGGGGCCATAGCAACACAGAGCTTGCTGCAACCTGAAAAACCCCTCAGAGATTCAGTGGGACCTTGTGCAACCGATCTGGATTAAACTGCCTTTGGGTTACCCCGTCCACAGCCACCTATCCACTGTAGCATTTCCATCTGAAGTAGTAACTTTCAGCTTCAGCTTTTTCTTTCAAGATCCCAAAGGATGATACTTCCCCCCTCAGTAGCTTTTTTTCCCCCAGCCACTACCTTTCTCACTATTCAAGATTCACTGGAACCACACTGCTCGAGTTAAACTTGTCTAGCTCCAGTCCCCATCACTGGTTCCTAGTCTGAGTTTTCCTAAGCAATCAAAAACCCCACTGCACCCTGCATGCAGCACAGATGTAATGTCCCTCACCATTGCCTCTCAGGGATGCCTGCCAGCTTCTCATTTAAGGGAGAAGTTTTTTCATATTTAAACAATACTGGATTGTGTATTGGATGGCATCAGTTGCGACTGGGATGAAGTTACAGTTTAGAGCTGTCCTCCAGGGGACAGATTAGAGGTAGAAATTGTCAGTGCAGAGTGCGTCTGTCTCGTGGAACACATTTTTTGCCCCAGTGTCCTGCACCAGGCTTGGGTGGCTGCTGTCTCCAATGGCTCTATACAACCAAAACAGAAGTTTTGGCATTTTCCCATCCTGTCATAGGCTAGAGTGCAAAGATGGCACCAGATGCTAGCTGAAGCTGTAGTGCCCATATGTACCACTTATTTGTCACAAAACAAGCTGTGATCTCTCTTTTCTGCTACTGCAACTCACATGCGTTAGAGCCAATTTTATCCTGGGAAAGCATTTTTTTATCCTTCTCAGTCAGTGTTTTACAGATGAATTTTTTTTCTCTGTAAAATGGAACCAAGTCTTCTGAAGTCAATATGAGAGGGAGGAAAAGATGATACGCAAAAGATTAAACTCTGCCAAGGTCGCAGAGCCCAGGTGTTTGTGGTTTAAAAGCTTCTAAACCATTCCCTTTATCTGAAAAAGGATGGAACACAGCAACACAAAACAAAAACACTGCTGCTACTGTTACTGCAATTTCTGTTTTTTCGTTTGTACCCATCAGATGTCCTTTCTGTAAAGCAAAGCCAACTACCACCATGTATTCCTTGTCTCTTACCTTGAGGTATCTTAGAGCCAAGCAAGCTGCTTTCTGCAGCTGGAGATTGGGCTGGGTTAGTGCTTCACAGTAATAAATCAAGGCCTGAAAACAGATCGAGAAGAATAGCAATGAAAATGTCTGTGCCTCCATGGAGCAGAAGGGTGGAGCATGGAGGTATTGCTACCCTGTTAAAGGGAGAGCAGTTGCCGCCTGCTTCCCTGACAGTGAGCGTGTGGGATGGTACAGTTAACGGGGGGAGGGGGATAATTCCCTACAGCAGATCCAGGCCAGACCACAAGTCATAGATTAGTAGCCTCAGGCCAGCTTTTGGTGAGGAAAAGTTCATGTTAGGTGAGATGCACAATCTGGCACCTTTGAAGGCTTTTCACCATACATCACCAAAGAGCTCTGAATGCACCTTGGAGTCTAAATATCTCAAGAGCTGGCCCTTGAGACGGTCTCTTTAATGTAGGGATAATAATGAACTAGTTGGTATAGACTCCAGGGAGACTTAGTAATGATTACAATGTTAGCATGAGCTGCTAGACCAGTTTACTGCTTGGCCCTAGAAATTAGCTACTACTGAGCAGCAAATCTCAGCAGCACTCAGCTGTGCAGTGAACTCATTGCAGCATAAGGCTGCATTAATACCCTCAAGGAAGGCACACTGTGGTCCTTCCTGTAGTGGACCAGGTATCAGCTACACATGCCTGTTCCAGGAGAAGGTTATGTCTTCCCTGAGATGCTGTCTCCAGGAAGCTGGGGATGGAGAAGGATGGTATGAAATGCCAAGCAGCTGCAAAAATGGAAGATGAAGTGGGAAGCAAGCAAAGTAGGGACTGGCTTGATAGAGAAGAAAAGCGAAGAGTGAGATCCTTTTTCTCCTCCCTTTGCCTTCCTTCTACCACTCTTCCTCTTCCAGCTGCCTTTTCTTTTGCTCTTTCCCAACAGAGAACAAGAAGGATAGTAGGAAAAGGTCTGCCATATAAGGGTAGAAGGCAACCCCTAATTTCTTCTTACTCCTCCTTCTCCCCTCTGTTTAATTTCTCTGTTTAACCTGGCCCTGCTTATTGCTTTTGGTATCAGTGATAGACTCAAATCTTAGTTCTCACAGCTGAGCTGTATTTGCTCAAGGCAGTCCATCCTGTTCGGAAATGGTGGGAAGTCCCATAGATGGCAGACTCCTTTGGAAAAAAAAAAAAAAAAATCTGAGACCTACGTCTTTGCGTGCTGGTGATGCTGGGGATTGTTACCTTGAAGCCTTGGACTGAAGCCAAGTCTGAGACAGGGCAGCAGAAATGCTGAAGTGTGGAAGATAGCTGGAGAGCACAGCACTCAGTAAGTATTTGCAGTTTTGGTTAGTACCTGTTTACTGTAATGACAGGTAGAAGCAGACTGGCATAAAGACAGAAACAGACCTGCACATGCGCAGAAAATTAGACAGGGATATCCCTCTGGATCAGTTTAAATCAAGCTTGGAGCAGTTATTTTATATGCGCAGATATCTGAGGTAGAAAAAAGTCACGATGACACAGGTCTCTCATGCGACAGGTGATTTTCTGCCACTTACCTTCTCCCTGAAGTGCCTGTTTTCTGCAGTTGCTGTCAGAAGTGATGCCACAGTCTCACTGACTTCATTTTTATTTTCATTGAGAAGTAAAGCCAAAGCTCTCAAAACTTCCTGCTGTGGTGGAAGGTTATTGGAGTTTATTTTGGACACATTTTGCTGCAGTTTTCCGTCTTTCACTGACTGCAGCACCTGAACCACAGACGCTAAAGTGCAAGAAAAAGGTCCGTGTTACTTAGTTTATCCTCTCAGTATTTTGGATTGTTCCTTTCCTTGCTAGCAGTCCTTGATTTATACTATACACAGTCAGGATATGAAAAAATCCCCATGTGAGCAACTGCACCATGGCAGTGTGTCTCCATGGGGAATTGTCTAGGCTTTAAGCTGGGCCAGTTTCTCAGTCATTTTTCAAGGGTAGAGATGAGTCGATGGGCTGTGTGGGATATTGCAGCACTTAGGCCTACCCAGACCTAAAGGCCTACCTGTCAAATCCCTGCTTTCTACTGGAAGATGTAAATTCTCGGTCTAACAATTGAAACTAAGTATCCTTCTCAGTGTATTGACTTCCACAGTATCTTTGTGAGAGCTTTTCCTGGATAGACTGATGTCTGCCAACAAGAGCCAGGGCTAATATGTTTCAGAGGTGAGTTGAAATACCATTTTGTTTCCAGGCTTTTGAGCAAAAGCTCCCTAGTATGCTCAAATAAAAAGGAAAACTAGGCAAGGTTCCTCAAATTCCCTCTCAAATAGAGAGGAAAACTTGGCTTGCCAGGGACTGTAGTCCAGCACACTTTTTGCAGTGTCCGCTTCTCTCTTTAGCTCTTGGTGGCAGAGCCTGCAAAACTCTGAGGTGCTGCGATCCCTTGGTTCCTGAGAACTGCTCAGCACTTCAGAAGGTGTCTCCATAACAGATGGTGACAGACCAAGACATCATCCAAGCTGTGGGCACAGAAAACTTCCCAGACCTTGGGCTCAGCCCACCACCATCAGCCATTTCCTAAAAACAATGTTTCAAAACAGTTTCTTCCTATTTGAATGTGGAAATAGAAATGACTGAGGGTCTATCTGCATTGGCTCCTTTCCCTTGACACGTACAACAGTTCAGGTGCGTTCACTTAGTAGCCAGGGCACTTCTTTGTCTCTTTTCTCTCCTTTTGCAAAATCAGCATCAACTGCTTTGTGGTGAGCACAGAAGGACAGGGATGTACTTCCTAATTAGCCAGCAGATTTTATGTACCCTACCTTCTTTTGCAAGCTGTAGTAAATAGCTTCCAAGGTCACTGACACTGTGGCTGGCAAAGTAGTTGTAATACTGAAAGACAGTAATGGTCTCGGAGGACATGCTGGAGTAGAGGACAGGCTCCGTCCGGTCCAGGATCTGAGACACCAGGATCCTAAAAACTGCAGGCAGCCATGGACAAAGGGACAGGTTAGTGAGAGCAAAAGCTGCTGGCAAAATTACGCAGTCCACTTCAAAACCAGAAAGAAAAAACTGCATCTGCAAAGCCAGATACTTCCCAATGTTTCTAAACTCAGCTGTGGTTAGGTTAGAAGCTGGACAGGCCTCCTCCCTGACTAGGTCTCATTACCAGAGAATATCTTTGTAAGGACAAAACTCTGCCAGTTTACAGGTGGCTACTGCAGCTTCCTGTGCAATCCACAGAGCACTACTGCCATCTAAACAATATCTTGAATTGTAAACCACTCTCCACACGCACTGCCTGTTACATCTCCACAGTGCCACTGAGGCAGGGGAGACATACACAGAGGCAGGATGTGGCTTTGCTATTTTTTATGTTCTGCATGAGCAGGTGGCATGCAGAGAGCTAGTCTGAGGCAGTGTCTGTGAGAGCTGCGGCATGCAGCAGGCAGGAGAACACTGCCTGCACAGGTGTCGGCAGTGCAGGTGCCCACACCTGGGCAAATCAGCCTCCATCCCCATTCTGTCCAAGGGAGAGCTAGTCAGTAGAGCTGGAGTTTGAGGTGTGGCACATCCCACTCAAGGCAAGAACCTGTGCTCAGACAAACTCACTTGAATGTGGATTAATTTCATCTCAGTGCACTGTAATGGGGTGTGGACATTTTACAGATACACAAAATTAGGTGCAAGGATTCCTGCCTCACTGAATCACTTACAAACCTGTATTTGTGAATAGACTTACTTTCTGGTTAGCTTATAAACCTCACCTTTTTCTCCTAGTACGATCTGATTATTTGGGGCCAAAACTGTTTCAAGATTCGTAGCATTAGTTTTCAAACAAGATCTTGGAGCTGTGACCAAACAGATCTCCAAGGGGTTGGAAAACAAAGCTCAGTACACAACTGTTCTCCATTTTGATGGCTGACACAATTTTTCGCAGCCATTCGTACCTGTTTCTGCAAGTCCTGGACACTCCTCATTCACAGTGGTGGCAAAATTGATATCCAGCTGCTTCATCATCTTGTCTGCAGAGGTGTGATACACTCCTGAAGGACCAGTACACTTCATCCAGAAAGCCAGCAGTGACAGCTTCTTGTGGAACTCTGGAATTGCTGGAGAAGACCAAAGGAATGATGTAACAAAGCCATGGTGGAAGCATCGACATTGAGAGGAAAAAAGAATGGTAAGAGTGGAGGAAATCACACCCTATCCCACTGATGGACAGTTACTGTTTGCTGGGTCTCCCCGAGCCATTACCTTCACAGAGCATGACCATGTGCTCACCGCAGGTTTGTAACATGTTTTTTCTGTTTCCCACGGTAATGTGAGAAAATTTGCTCCTGATCCAGTGCTTAGCACTGATGTCTCTTCCTTTTAGATAGCACAAAATATTAGGGGAACACCACAGATGGTCTGCACAAGTTTGGTGCCTGCCCTAGCACTGCTCTGTGGCCTCAAGTGAGTCAATTTTTGCCTTAATTACCTGATATAGTAAATACACCTTGTAGTATTTACCTATCCTACCAGAGTGTACATGAAGGTAACTATGCGTTTGTTAAACTCTTACAAGTATTAAAATAGATGCAAAAAGAAAAATAACTAAGTAGTTCTCCATAGAGATGACTAAAAATGACAATGTTCAACGAGTTGTATTATGCCCCTGATATTATAAAGCAAATCCTGTCTTTCCTCAGGAAAGAAAGGTGGAAGAAGAATTTAGGTCTTCAGAAGTGGTAGCATCCCCACCCCATCACACCAAAGACATCTGCCCATCTTCTGCACATCAAGCTGGATAAGAAGTCCTTTCTCTTCTCACTTGCATATTTCTGGATACCAGTGCTAAGGACAGATGCAGGTGACACCTGCCTGGCTGTGGTGACCGCTGCACCCCCTGGTGACCCTGAGCCAGCCCTTACTACAGTGGCATCTCCTGCACCACTGGTGAGCTCTGCACAGCGCTTATTTCAGCAGACACACATGCCAAACAAAGCCTTGCCATAAGGAAAACCCCCTAAGCTCTTACCATCAGTAAGAGAGGTGATGTTTCCCAAGTTCTCAGTGCTGATCTCTGCAATATTCTCCATTACAAGGATCTGCCTGGACAGCTTATCCAGGAGGTCTCTAGTCACGAATGGTGTTTTACTGGAGAACACAATTTGCTGGTGAAGAGAAATGGGAAGAGACAAAAAGGAGACATTGAACCAAAAAACCCCCCAGCCTTAGAAAAAAATAAAAAACTCCAAAACACCTCAAATGCAATGACAAATTCATTGCCTGGATCCACAGGAGCTCCTTAACTTAAAAATGTTTTTAGTCTTTGGGATATTTTTTGGTCCTGGTTGATATGCATCATTCCTTGTACCTTCAATATCTCCATCCAGATCCAGACACCTGAGTATCCAAGCAGTCATTTGCATAATTTCTGATTTACACACTCTACAAAGCTAAAGAAACCTGTCACCGTAAGACTTAAAGCCAGACAAGAATATTAGTCTGACTTTCACACAACATAGGCTGTAGACTTTCAGGACATCCCCGCATAGAGGAAGACCATAGGTTGCTCTTTCTCCACTCCATTTCAGCTCCGATCAATTACTTAGGTGCCTTTATTAATTTTATTAATTAATTAATTATCCATGGATAATACTTCCTATTGCAGCTATCTGCATCTTCTTCAGCAGTAAATAATGTTCATATCAAATTGGCTCTGTGTGTAGATGTAGTTCAAGTTCACCTCATTCAGCTGTGTATTTACTGTGTACTCTTGTATTGAAACCAAAAACCTCCCTTTTTCTCATAGTTGTGAGTCAGCAGTTTCCAGCTCAGCACTAAGGGTGCTGGAATCAGGCTTGCGCTCTATTGCTTCAAGGAGCCTTTGGGAAAATAAAGCTAATTATATCTCAGATGGAAGAACAAAATAATTGTAAAGAGGAAGTTGCAGCATGTTTTGATTTGTCAAGAAAACCCTGATGCCCTCACTTACTGGATATTTAAATTCACATTTGCTGTGCATGGGCTCTGAAAAAAGAACTACAGAAAAATTCCTCTAGTTGTGAGCATGAACAGACAATTTTCATGTTCCAGGGGGTCTTTCTCATGCTGCCTTCACTGTGTCTGTTGCAGACAGAATTCCTCGCCTCATGTGCAAAACTTCATTTCTGCCCTTGAACGTTGCAGCCTCATCTAGGGCTGAGTTAAACAGTGGGGACAGGGTTCCTGTTTTATCTCTGAAGTCATGGGGTGCTTTAAGTGGAGACTGACTCCACCGAGGACCTCCCAGCAAAGCCAGCAGGAGTTTGTAACCCAGAGCAGGGTCCCCCCTGTTCCTCAGTGCCCTGCCCCTCAGCCCTCCTGGGCAGCTCGTGCCAAGTGCCTCATAGTTCACATGTCAGGTCTGCTCCAAAACGAGCCAGGATTGAAATGATGGAGGCACTTCTGGCTGGGGTGAGGGGGTCACCATCCTACCCCAGCATGGTGTTGGTCCCAGCCCTGCACTCCCACTGCCTCGCAGGACCTTGCCAGCCTGCTTGTACCCATGTTGCAGGCAGGAATGATTTTAAAAGATACGCCCCAAACGAGGCAGGCCTGGTACCTGAATGAGCTGGGTGCAATACTGCAAGTGCTTAACTATGGTTATATCGAGGCTGTCGTTGCCTGTGGTCAGGGGCAGAGGGCTGCCAGCCACGCTGGTGCCCACACCCGTGTCCTCGGTGAGAGCTTCGCTCAGGTGGCCTCTGGCTTCTGGGTGCTCCGTCCTGTAACTGGGGAGGAGGGAGGGAGAGGTCAGTGCAGGGCCGGCTGCTGCCACAGCAGACACACAAACACACCTACACCCACACAAGGTGATGAGCAAAGAGCACGGCAGAAGAGCTGAAAGCACCCAGAAACCTGGTGATGAGCACATCATATCACAAAAGAGCAGGGCTGCCCTGGCTGTGTGCAGGAGGGACATACCCAACTAGGGGACAGACCTGTCCCTTGACTGGCTTGCCTTGAGTGATGTGATGCCCTCAACAGCAAGCTTTGTTAACCCGTGGTTACTGTCCCTTGTTGGTGACAGCTTTCTCCCATCTGTGATGAATCACCTGCCCAGTTGCTCTGGATTAAGCACCATGACAATTTGTACCTTCTCAAGCACTGAGCTGCGAAGAACAGCTCTGTGCTTTCAGAGTCCTCCTGTGGCCAAACTTATGGCTCATTGCAAAAAGAAAGGAAAACCACTGCTCAAGTAAGAAACATGATGTTTTCATATGCAGTTCTAGACATAATGTGTACAGCTTACTTTGCCAATTGTTTCTGCAAGAGTGTAGAGCTAGTCTTACTGTGTTTTAAATCATTATTTCCAATATTGTCTTGCGGTACAAATGATCCTCCCTGTGTTTAAATGCAAAGCCTGAGGTCAGTCCCCAGATGGCAAGTATGTTTGGCTGCAAGTTCAGAAGTTTCAACACTTGCAATCTTTACACTGAGTCACACACACATCTAAAAATGGAAGCGGGAATCTGCACTGTCTGGGGATGAGCCAGAGGGGAAAAAAAAGAAATTTCAGTTTCTATTTTAACTGATTGAAGCTAGATCCTTAAATCAGTGCAGACTGGACTGAGGTCAGAGTGCCACTTTAGCAAGCAACACAATTTCCCAAATTTTTTTTCCCACCAAGTCTTATTCTGGAATGAGGACATGAGATGATGGGAACTGCATGGTGGTTGCCTGTTGCACTCAAATTGCTTTTAGCAAGCTGTGAGCAGTATAGCTCCCTGGCTGGAAAGCACAGGGTGTGAGGGAACCGCGTTCCTTTCTTTTTTTCCAGCTCTAGTGCCGCTTACGTGCCTGCTGGGCATCGTGTCAGCTCAAAGGATGCAAACATGCTTTTAAGATCTAATGATTGAAGCACAGCATCTTAAAGTCACACAACAATGGCAGGCCACGGCACAACACCACAGCTTATTTGTTTTCTCTTTTTTTTTCTGCTTTATTTTTTCTCAGAAAGACCAAAAGTGATGAAAGAAGGGCAGGTAACACGCAGGGCCATGAACAGAGTACCAGTCATCACTCTTACATTCCAAAGGAAACCTACATCATGCTGCTTAAATCTGGCCCTGTGTTATTGTTACTGACAAGCTTAATCCACTGCAAAGACTCATTCGGCTAGAGAGAAAAGACAAAGGGAGGGGGGAAAAACCACAGAGGAATTAGTAATTACATCCAAGGAAAGCCAGGTCCAAACCTATGTCAAGGAAGAGGCTCTGCCAGTATTGATGTCAGCTTAATTTAATTTACCCTTCTCCTTTGGAGGACAGATTGCATATATTTGAACAGGGGAAAAAACCTGGTCCTGGAAATTAAAGATTTTGAATGCAGCAGCCGTGGGGAGCCCTCTGACCCTAAAACTCATCAAGGATTAGTCAGTCTTCCTTGAATAAATTGTGCACCAGGATCCCCTGTTAGTGACAAAGAGCCAGGGTGTCAGTTTGGCATAAGCGCAGCTGGCAGGTACTACAAACTTACCTATTCTTCTCAATCTCAGTATCTGAAAATACCGAGTCTGCACCTCCTCCACCATTACAAACCTCCACACCACCACCATCCTCATCATCAAAGTCAGAGGTGTTCAGGAAATCAAAGCTTTCTAAAGCACTTTCAACTGTTAGACTTAAACTGGAGGACCTGCTTCGGCTTACTGCTGGCTTGCACTGCAAAGGCAGAACGAACCAATGAAAACCTCAGATATTAGCTACTACAGAAAGATAAGAAAAAAAAAGGATAAAGCTTAAAACTTCAAATTCTTCATTTTATTTTTAAAACTTCATTTTATTGGGTGTTTCATTTCAAGCCTTCATATTCATAGCATATACAATCAAAGCCTGAGAACTGGGAAAACCCTTCTATTCCTCCTCCCCTCCTCATGCTACCCACTCTCTTCCCCAAAGAAAAACCCCCAAAGGCAAAATTCAGTATGTTTTATAGAAATGAGACATACTTCTTGAATCCAAGTTTCGCAGCTCTCGGCATTCTCCGAAAGGAATGACGGCAATTAATGGAAGTTGAAAGGGGAAGGCGCATTCCTTAATTGCTGTTCTAGCTGCAGAAGCCAATTTATACATATCCAACGGCACTACCTGATTTATTGAAGATGTAACTCCAACAGACCTTAGCCAGGAATTAATTTGGTCCCCTATCTGCACATTTATTAATGGAATGAGAGGACTTTTGTGGCCTTTGAAGCCAAATGGATTATCAAGGAAAAGCCAATAAGGCATCAGATTCCTAGGTGATAGAGAAAGGCAGTATTGTAACTCAGAAATTAACAGTGTTACAGAGACAGGGAAACCATCCCACCTCACTGCAGGGAAGAAATGCAAAGGAAACCTTGCTGTTGCGGTAGGAAGTATGAAAGGCCCTGGTCCCATGTGGTGATTCACCCAGATATGCCCACAGAGTTGCTTCCAGGTCACCCAGAAGAATCAGACGAAACTTGAGGGATCATCTCCATTGGTTGGTGAAATGACTTCAGCATCTTTCACACTATGTGATTATTTGATCAGAAACAGACATGAGCCACTGGTGCCATTATACAAGCCACATCCTCCAGTCCCAGGCAGGAGCCAAGACTCTGTCTCAGCTTGCAGAAAGAAATGCACTGGCCTCCAAGGAGTTCAGATTCAGCACCAGCTGCTCTACAGCTGAAGGGGGTTGGAGCTCACTTTGCAATCTGTCTGCACACAATACTAAAGGTCATACATATGCACTTAGGATGCTTGAGGCCTTAAACTGACTGTACAGTCATTAGCTGATCAAACACGCTTCCCAACACATCTGTGACAAGGATGGGTGCTCCATCCTGCTTCTTGTGCAGCACCAATGGTTTCAGCTTCCATTTCCTTCAGGACTTGGTAGTGCAGCTTCTTCAAGCAAAAGCAAAAGGCAACATGTGGGCCATTTTCTCTGCTCGTCTAATATGGCCAAGAGAGGTTTCTTCAGCCACAGCTGGATTCCAGCTCAATCTTTCTGCATGAGGAGTCCATGCAGCCACTTTCTGTGTGGTTGCTGGTGATGCTGAGTGTCAGTCTGCGAGCTGATCAATAGGTGACACGCAGACTTTTAACAGATCTGGAAGAGGCGTCCATCTCAAGTGTGCAGGAATCCTGTCTGCATACGTCCATCCTCTCTGCCTCCATCCCATGTCTGTCTGTTTGTAACTTCTGATCAAAGCAGTCTAAATAAACAGTCTCCATTGTCCCTCTGCCCTTTGGATAATTGACCTCTTTGTACCAAGTCAGAAAATAACAGTAATGGTACCTTTGTCTGCTCAAACCTCTCTAGGAATAAATAATGCAAGGAACAGGGGCTGCAGGCTGTCAAGAAAAGCACTTAACCTGGGAAAGTACCATGCAGCTGTAAACACCAATGGAAATAAGGAGGTTAACAAAGTTTCTTTGTAAAAAGATAATGCAGAAGAATAAATGATTCCCTGCTTCCTCCTCAGCCATGTTTTTGAATGATGAGGCTTAAATGACTAGCAGACCAACTTGCATATGAATATGAAGCATTTGAAATGATTATTTCCCATATAATACTGTTCGCAGAGTAATGTGTCATGAGTTGTTATTCACGGGGGAGATGCGAGTTACAGTGATCCGCAGTAAACGTATTAACAACACACATGCAAATCCCTTTTCTTATGATTTTTAACGTTATTCTCTGCATCTTAGTATAATGACAGGATGTCTCCCATTATGAAAATGGATGAGGGAAAAAGGAAAAGGCTATGCCTAGGTGACATGGGGACAGCAACTTTCAGTGAGACTTGTGCTTCTAAATTCCTTTGGCAATTTAGAAAATGCAGCTTCTACGGCTACAAGGCCTGATCCTCAGCTAGTGTAGTTTTGCACAGCTCCACGGAGTTCAAGGGTAGTATGCTAAAGTACACCCACTGAGGATGTGACTCATAGATTTCAAAGGCAGAAGTTTGGCTATATTTGATCTCCAGTATGGCACAAGCGATGGGTTCACAAGCAATGATTCACAATGGTTCACAAAGCGTTCAGAGAAGGGTATAATTTAATTACCCTTCTGTCATAGCACCTTTTTCTCTTTCCCCCAGGTTTTGATAAAAGATCTGTTGCTTGAGGACACAAGGCTATGATAAGCATATTGCTGACAAAAGTTTGAAAATGCAGTATTGTGAAAGGATGCTCCAAGCAGGAGCAAATCTACTGCTACTGGGGAATTCTACTATTCTCCAGAAAGCCTACTTTAATGCTTGCAAGGCAGGGGAGGAGATTCTACCTGCTCAGATTTTCTCTAGGGTAGTATTTTCTGAAAATGTACTCACTTTTAGGATGTCATCTAGATGCATCACTTCTTGATCCAGGTCCTGAAACTCTTTATACTGCTCTTTATGTGGCTCAAGAGCTAAGAGAAGCCCTTGCAAGGCTTCCTCAATGCTTCCATCAAGGTAAGATTTATATCCTTCCGATTCCCCACTAATGGATCCCTCACACGGCAGCCTCTCTGGGGTCAGGGGAGTCTCTGCTGATGTAAGCCTTTTGACCAGCTGCTTTGTGATGTTGCCCTCATAGGTATCCAGCTCCACGGGCTTGAGTTCTGAACCTTCATCCGTGTCCTGCAGGAGAGACACCGGGACACTCGTTTCTACAAAGACACGATCACTCCCAGCATCAGAGATTTTTTGGCAAACTTCAGGAGCTGCCCTTGGGGTGTTCTTGTTCTCAGCCACCGCTCCCTCTCTGTGGGACGGCAGGTCCTTTGGCTCAGCAACAGAGTCTCTGCGGGAGTCGCTGCTGCTACAGTCTAGGCTTGAGCTCTGGGAGGACTCAAGGGCTCGGTGCTGGGTGGGGGTCGCAGTGATGTCAGGGCTGGAGCTGACATGAGCAGACGAGGACTCTGCTGAGTTGGCAGGGGGCACAGCGTCTTCGTAAGGCAGGTCGCCGAAAGTGAAGGAGAGGGGCCGCTTCTCGGTGGCCACTGTCCCATTTTCAAAGACATCATCCGGCAAATTCGACTGAAAAGATAATAGGGAGAAAATGTTTTTCATGCAGCATTGGAAAGAGGAAAAAAAATACAGCATGTGCCCAGGAAAGAAAAAGGCAAGGAAGAAGATTAAAGAAGCATTCCAGACTTGAGAGATGGAAAAAATATTTCTAATCAAAATTCCGCTTTCATTTGGCATGACTCCTCAATTTCAGCATGAAAATTGCTGGAAAATTTGGGGTCAGCATCTCTCTGCTAAATAAAGAGCTCTAGGAAGTGATCTCCAGAAGACAGACAGGAATTCTGCTCACCCTGTTATATTCTCTCAGACAGCATTTCCCGTGCACTGCTCTAGTTCCTGTACCATGGCCCTTTTTAATGGGATTGTACATATGCCACCTTGTCCGCGTTTTCCTACTCATTATGGATTTCTGTTCTATCTATTTTCTGATTTCTTAAGTAGCAATCTGTAAAATATAACAGTTTGCTCCAGAAGTTTCTCTAGTGTCATGGTGGTTTAATGGTGATAGTACTGTGCTACTTATTTTTATTCAATGTCCTGCATGTGGGACGGTTGTCTGTAACAATTGTTGAACACGAGTTATACAGAAATCCCGTCCAACATGAGTTTCTGCTGAAACGAGACAGCAAAATTGGTGGTGTATTGAGCAGGACACCGACCATTTAAGAAGCAAAACCAGCCTACGCAGACTTCAGAATTACCAGGGCAGAAATATATATATATATGTTCATCTCTGACTCACGTATGGGGAAAAACCACTGTGGGAGTCACAACCTGCCTATCTAACCTACAGATCTTGCTTTGTTATGCGGCCAACTCACGGAAATGCATGGCACAAATGGAAGGCAACTACTATTTTGCTGACAATTTGCTGGAGAGAACTGGAGGCATTCACATGTTGTTAAGCTTAAGTGTCCGAAACTGGCATTCTTTTCCTAGTATTATTAGCAGCTTTTTATCCCTAAATATAATCACAGTCAAAGGTTTATTCCTTTTTTCCCTTGACATGGGTATGCTTTTAACTTCTGAAAGTCATGTTACTAGGCAAATGTAGAGCGTCGATCAGTGTAGCAGGTGATTTTTAAGAACACTGTTGGCTTGTACTCCTGCCCTGCTCTCTGCCCACAGATAGTTGACTTCTGATCATTATCTCTGTAGAAACCAAGAGGAATTTTGATATAATGAGAGCCACATGGGCTCAGAGTTATGTCCTGCCCTCTAATCAGTCAGCAAAATGAGTGAGTTGCAACAGAGAGCAACACAGGAAGCATGCGTGGGAACAGAGATGCCACACAGGGACTGAAAAAATCCTTCACCAAACGAAAACCAGAACTCACATATAGCTCTAGCCCTGCTTTTGGGCTTAGCCTGAGCGATGGCAGGTCACTAAAAGAGCGACTGCGACGAAGCTTGTCAAAGAAAGTGTCTTGAAGAGCATCTAAGATTGTCAACTTTGGCCTGTCTTGCAGGGGATGCAGCCATTTCTTCAACAGTTAAAGCAAAGAGGGTGTGAGGAAGGGCAAGTTAAATGAATGCTTTGTAGCAGAGTACTAAATTACAGGCATGGGATGCGACACTTGTAAAATAATCTCTGCACAGATGATCTGATTAGGCATTCAGAATTCAATTCATGCAAAATGTAGGAATGCCCTGTGAATATCTTCGGTACAGGGGCAAATTTTATCACAGGATACTTAAAAATACTTGTGCTATAATGGTTGTTTAACTACTGTTGCAAAATGAAAACACATTTTTTAAGAATTATTCAAGTATCATAGGAGTCAGGCAGGAAGGATAGGTATGCATTAATTGGCCACATAGTTTCAAAGATGCCAGGATCGTAGTCACCTTCTTTTAGGATTAGCAGCTAGGAATGCACTTGCTTTATAAGTATTTGTAAGGGTAACCTCCTAGAACCAGGGGAAAAAAAAGCTTAGACATGCAAAGCAATGAAATGTTTGCAGTGTTTGAACTGCTCTAGAGTTCCTCATTACATAAACATGAAGCCAAGCAGAGCTTACAAAGAATGAGTGGTCCTTGAAGGTTGGTGTTTCAGGAGTGCCTTGGCTGTACATGGACATTCTCCTCTGGAGAGCAGATGCCTTGCTCACATTTCCTGTGGATGGGGTCAGGTCTTCAACATCGAAGGGGCTACAGATACAAAAACAAGCGGGGACAAAAAAAAGGTTGTTAGGCTGAGCACGAGGGACTTTCAGGTCCATAGAAATGATTTTTTAAAAGGTGGTTTATTAGCACATCAAAACCCAGAGGTAGCCAGAGTTTTTAAACTGAAGTGTTTAAAGAAAATGTTGTTAATTAGACAGCAGTCCCAGCGTGGTTTTGGGTTCTGATAAAAGTGTTCGCTCAGAAATAATTTGTGTAGTGTAGTCTGATGTTATTCTTCTCACATGAAAAGTATTCTTGGATTTGAGTTGCCAAGTGTCACACATACTAATGAGAAAGGTGCTCAACTATTAATAGAGCTGTTGCATCATAAAGGAAACCAGGAGCTGTTATTGCTGGCTTCATGTTTATTGCATTACAAGAAACAGCAGACATGATTGTAAAAGTTATATGCGTCAGTGCTTTTTCAGAAATGACATTTACTTATTTCATAAAAATACAGTGAGAATTGGGTTTGTATCCCAAGGCTACCAGCTCACCTAGGCTGACCAGTGTGAATAGAGAATGCCAGGAGATTTCTCAACACTCTTGTGGTGTATGAAGCCCTTAAAAGCCAACTTTTAAAGATGGGCCAACTCCTGAACTTGGTTATGCTGTTGTAAATCTATAAATCCAGCACTGATTTTTATGCTGATTTTTTTTCATAATCAAAAAGAATATATGAGCATTCAGTTATGTCCCCTTTTTAAGCTTTGAAGAAGTATAAGCTTCAGGCAATTCTGAGATCTATCGTCACTAAGCGCTTCCCATATCTGGTAATGTCAGTACTTACCACACCTAATTTAACAGCTGAAACTAGACACAACCCTCTCTACCACAGGAAAAGCAGGCAAACTTTGTTGGATGACCATAAACTATTTCTCATATACCAAACTTTGGCCACAGTTCCTTCACAATCTTCCTCGGCAGGGAAAAATATGGAGAGAACAACCCATGTGGATGAACCATTGTTTCTTTGGTTGAAGTTTTACAGCTGACTGATTGATTGATTGATTGACCAACTGACCAACAAGTTCTACTTACTACCAGGTGATCTCAAGGTTCAGCTTTACTGTGCCAAGGTCATTAATGTCTACTGCAACCACCTGAGGCCGAGCTGCAAACAGGTCTTTAGTCTCACAGGTTACACTTCCCACAAGGATATGAGTAGCAAGGCCTTTAACTTCTGTGACCTGTAAGACACAAGAACAGGATATTTAGGACCACACAAGGCATTGCAGTCCTTAATCCCAAGATAACAGTTGTGATTGTCTGGCCTGGTCCCCTTGCTAAAAGGCTTCTAAAATATGACTGATTGTTGCATTACTTAAGGAAAAAATCTGGGGTTTGGTGGTGGTNAGATCCACCCATGCGGATGAACGAACCATTGTTTCTTTGGTTGAAGTTTGCTGACTGATTGATTGATTGATTGATTGACCAACTGACCAACCAGTTCTACTTACTACCAGGTGATCTCAAGGTTCAGCTTTACTGTGCCAAGGTCATTAATGTCTACTGCAACCACCTGAGGCCGAGCTGCAAACAGGTCTTTAGTCTCACAGGTTACACTTCCCACAAGGATATGAGTAGCAAGGCCTTTAACTTCTGTGACCTGTAAGACACAAGAACAGGATATTTAGGACCACACAAGGCATTGCAGTCCTTAATCCCAAGATAACAGTTGTGATTGTCTGGCCTGGTCCCCTTGCTAAAAGGCTTCTAAAATATGACTGATTGTTGCATTACTTAAGGAAAAAATCTGGGGTTTGGTGGTGGTTTTGTTTTGGTTTTTTAAAAAATGCATAGTTGCATATGATAATGATTCTATGTTTTCTTTATGTTTTTTATAGGTGTCAGAAGACAACAACTATACTGGCTCAGACCAAGCGGCGGTCTAGTCTTGTATTTGATCTTTTGCACTAACCATAAGCAGAGCCCAAGGGAAGAGTGAGAACAGGGAGAGGACAGAGTCTCTCAGCAGTTGACAAATTCTTGACTGGGAATCTCCTGATGTAACCTGCCTAATTAGTAATTCTCAAGGGAGATCTCTTCCAGCTATTTCTCTCTCGTAACTCTGAAGCCATGTAATTGGTTGCACCAATGATGGCCTTTGGTGAGGACTTCCACAGATCTGCTGAGGAACCACCTCCGTATATGTTGTTACAGTAAGAGCAGCGTACTATTCATATTTAGAGATATATTTGCCTGGAAATTCAGAGTGACAGCTCTATATGCAGCTCCTACACAAACCAGCCTTTGGCTGTTCGCTTGAAAGTCAGTTCTTGAACCTTTTATGTGAAAGTGTTTGGACAGAGTCCAAAAAGGGAAGAGAATATACACATTAACCTTAATAATACTGGGATTCTTGTGTACAATAAAAAGGGCTTCTCTCCTAACTTTCCACCTTAAACCTGTGTGTTGGATTGAGGAGACTGACTCACCCTGTTTCACAACTTGCCTTTTATTGAAAACCTACTGTCTCACACCTTTGGGATTATTTTGGTCGTGGGTTTTGTAACCACCCGCATTTTTTTTTTTAATGTAGTCTTTGCAGTGTCTAAGTGGGCCATTTACCCTAAGACTTTCAAGACATTCTTCTGTTTAAGCTGCCTAACCAGGGACATCTGGAATGGTTTTTAGCAGCAATTTCTAGACAGGGGTCAGAGAATGGGTATCTCTAGGTTGGAGGCTTGTTGGAAAGAAAGTATATGGACTCTCAGCCAGGAGATAATTGTGTTGGGAGGCCAGGAACAAAGAAGAGGTGGAACAGCGATAGAAAGACTGGTTTGGGAAGAGAATTTCTCCCACAGCTCTCACAAACTGATTAGTCTTGTAGTATCTAAACTGGACAATACTACAGCACTTCAGTAGGTGTGTCAGAAATACTAATTGTGGCTCATTTCTGAAGAGTTTAGTGATCTGCTTCTGTGTTTTTGCTGATGGTGCATGAGAAGGCAGGTTCTTGACTCCTGCCTTGCTTGCAGGCAAAGGAGTCAGCATGCATACCTTAATGGAGATCAGTCCAACAATGAGTGGGAGGAAAACCATCTCCTCTCCATCCCAGCTTTGCTTGCCATTCACTTCTATTTTGCCTTTCAGTTTCCATCGCTGGCGACCGTAACGCATGAAAATCTAAAAAAAGAAAATCCTCTTATTTTCTTGAGAAACCTGCTCTCATGATGCACAAATATCAGAAACTGAACTGGGGAAAGGGTCTGAGAAAGGCTGGAAGAGTTAGTGGTGTAGGTGCTGCCCTTTCGCTTCCCATCCAGTCAGAAGGAAAAACCTACTGGGGGATTTCTATCTCTCAGCTCTCCTAATTGCTCCTTTTGGTCATGTACCCCTCACCCAAGCTTTTAACTTCATGTAACTGGTTACTCATAAGAATGCTGCATGGCATTTAATTCCATTTACAGGGAAAGTGGCAGGGCGAGGGAGATTTGGGAGAGCAGGATGAAAGCACCCATGGTCGGTCTTAACATCCACAACTTGCTGGATCTGCTGCCTTCCCAGGCAGGTGAGATTTCAGCCATTTCCCATCAGAGACCTCCCCTGCTGCGAGGTTTTCGCTGTCTGATAATGGAAATGAATGACATCCATAGTGCAGTAACCCAGTTTGAAGCACCAAGAGCAGGAAGACCACTTTGGGCTCGCTGGGAGACACGTGCACCAACTAACTGACCCCACAGAGGAAGAAGGAGTGAGAGCAGCAGGAGTCACTCGTCACAGGGAATGAGAGTGGGAGCAAATGAATGTATGATCGAGGCAGCTAGGAAGCACTGTCAAAGCACTGTGAATTTCTTGCAGGGTTAGTTCTGTTCTGGTAAAGGTGGAGGCTTTTATTTTAATCCATCTCTTATTAACAGGCTCCTGATGCTCTCTACTGAAATTGCAATGACCAGAGATCCTCGTGCAGCCTCACAGCAGGTAACATCTGGCTGTTGAGAAATGGCTGTTCAGCGTCTTTCTGCTGCTTTGCTCTGTGATGAAGTAGAGCCTACGCATTCAGTAAAGGATGCTTGCAAGGATGTGTTCCGTTTGCCCTACGCGCATGGGATGGGGCATATGATTTTTTCCAGGGGAATTAGAAACTTTTGTCACAAATAAGATTTTTTAAAGCTTGAAAAAAAAACCTCATAGTTCTTTGAATAGCCATCACCCAGTTCTCTGAATGTAAAATCCAGGTCTTCTGACAGATGCCCTGACAAAAGCAGACATACAGAGAACTGCAAGGTTTTTCAGAGCACATATGGGAAAGATAACAGCTGTTTATTGAGGTGCTGATGTGAAAAGGTTTTATTCATCATGATGTAAAAAGCAGCAGAGATCTGCCTTCCTTTTGATTCTTTTGCTATTAAATAAACAATAAACCCACGCAGACGTACCTCATATTGATCTCCTGGGCAGAGCCGAGCAAAGCCAGCCAGACCTGAGAAGGAAAGACAGAGGGGCTGTGGGAGGGCCTGGGTTGCTGAGCCCAGGAGTGGGGTGCAGTGGGGAGCCCAGGGCCACCACTGCCACACTCGTACAGAAGAGAGCAACAGCCTCCTGCAGCCCCCCAGATGCTGTTTATATCCCCCCTCTAACTGCTGCCTGCGCACCCTCCAAACCAAGACAGACCCCCAGCTTAATTTTCTATTTCCTTCTTTATTTTGTTTAAAATTTATTGGGCTGTGGTTTCTTGCACATGGAAGATTTATGCCTTCCAGCTTTTTTCCCTGTGAAAGCCTAGAGTTTCCTTTTATACAGTAATTATAGAAAAAGGAGAAGCAGCTTCCTGACGTCACCTGGCTTCAAACACTCAGCTGAGGGCCCTTCCCATGGTGGGGTGTAGGCGAGCTGCTGATCGCCGTGTAGTGCTGCTCAACGCCAACCCGACCGAGCTCCACACTTTAACACAGATTCCTTTTTAGTACATCTTTATAGAGACACAGCAAGCAACAGGGGCTCCTGCTGCCTCCTTGGAAACGCCTGCTCGGCTTTTCCATAACATTATCATTCCCATAAGACCTGAGTGAGTGTCTTCCAATAGTAAGTGCATCACAAAACATGACTGACATCTGTAACACCAGATTAATCCCATTTTTTCCCCAGAGCAGAAGAAGTAGCACAACAATGTGCTTGTGATATATGTTTGGTTTGGGGGGTTTTTAAGGTAGGACACAACAATGCTGTTTTTATATCAGCACTGTGCATATGAAATGAAAGTTTCCTGAGGGACCACACTGAAATCCAAGGGGAATTACCACTCCTCTCCTGGCCTGCTGACCTGCTTGTCTTTAGGATTCAGCTGGTTGTTTTTCCCACAGAGGGAGCCTCTCCTTTCTCACAGATCCCTTCAGTACGTAGCCGTTGCACTTGTTCTGGTATAAAAACTTACCCAGCTTTGCCTGTGTGAGCCTAAATCTATGCCTCTAGTGTTGCAGTGCCCAAAGAAACCATCTTGAGGCCACATACAAAGCCTGTGGCAGAGAAAGGAATGCCACAACGGAACATACAGGGGTGTGTTAAAATCAAGGCAAGTATGAGGAACTCTAGAGCTGGNACAATGTGCTTGTGATATATGTTTGGTTTGGGGGGGGTTTTAAGGTAGGACACAACAATGCTGTTTTTATATCAGCACTGTGCATATGAAATGAAAGTTTCCTGAGGGACCACACTGAAATCCAAGGGGAATTACCACTCCTCTCCTGGCCTGCTGACCTGCTTGTCTTTAGGATTCAGCTGGTTGTTTTTCCCACAGAGGGAGCCTCTCCTTTCTCACAGATCCCTTCAGTACGTAGCCGTTGCACTTGTTCTGGTATAAAAACTTACCCAGCTTTGCCTGTGTGAGCCTAAATCTATGCCTCTAGTGTTGCAGTGCCCAAAGAAACCATCTTGAGGCCACATACAAAGCCTGTGGCAGAGAAAGGAATGCCACAACGGAACATACAGGGGTGTGTTAAAATCAAGGCAAGTATGAGGAACTCTAGAGCTGGCTGTATTTGCAGGGATGAATTAGTGCTGCTAGCTGTACTGTAGGAGCAACTCAATCCCTGCATGCAGTCATGGACTGTCCCTGTGATATGCTTATCTGCCTCTTCCATTTCTTTGACCAGAAAAGTTTTCTTTGCTCATCTTAGCGTTTAGCAGAACAGAGAAGCCCTTGCACAGAGCTCATATTACCAATTCCTTTCTAATTTATTTACTGTTTATAAATAATTTAAGATTGCTAGCACTCCACCACTGCTTCTCTCTCCCCAGGCATGCTTTTGCAAGTGAATTTGATCTCTGCTGTGACACATCACCAAAAGCACGTGAAGAAAATAAAAGGTCCTTTCTTCACCCAGTGGATGGGGTAGGAGGGTGAGGAAACACAGCTTAAAACTCCACATGGATGTCTAGGTCTGTGAGCTGTGACTGGCCCAACAAGGCTGGTCAAGTCTTTCCAGCATGATGAAGAGGGGGCTTAGGGCTGACTTGACAATGGGGCATAACAGTACTTTCACAGGAAACAAGTTTTTGGTGATTGAATGGCTTTTAGGGACCAAAAAAATGGCAAGAACCAATGGCTCTATCGTATAATTTCAAACATCACGCCTTTGTAAAAGCAGACAGGACAGGAGATTGCTCCTGGGGTGCTCAGCATGTGGCTGTGGGAAGGAGGCAGGGCCACCTGCAGCTCATGCAGCACCTGCAGCTCTGCCAGTGTGCAGGGTGCTGGACTGCTGGACCGTGGGTGCTGGTGGTGGGCTCTGTGTCACAGAGCCAGCGGTGTGTCAGGCCAGCTATTGCTCTCCCTTGAGTGAAACATCTGGGCTTTTCACCTCCTGCTGTGCTGGCACTTCAAACAGCTATAAGGGCACTTTTCTGTACATCATAACAGGACACACAGATTCCATACAGGAATTTCCACACTGGGTTTCCCTGGTAAACTTCAACAACTGATTAATCCCGACTAGTTATCTAAGCCTGCTGGCTTATTATCTTGATTTTCAAAAATGATTAGGCTTTTTTTTTCCTTAAATACCAGTCATAAAAGCACTGTGCAGCTCCCCTGCTTCCTGACAGCATTGTGTAGGTTGGCTTGCTTTCAGTGTAAGTGACAGAGGGCACAAAATAAAAATAACTTTCACTGGAATGGCTAGGAACAGATAAGCTTTGGGGAGAGGAATGCTTTGATTTTAAATTAGATCCTAAAGTTAGCTGGATATGCTGCAGTGAACTTAAGTGAGAAACTTGCTGTGTGATCTGCAAGCTTTTGTGCAAGAGCTGTGCAAGCCTTAGCAATAGCAATGGCTGTATTGTCCTATAGGATTCCTATTCCTAGAGAAAACTATCTAGATAGAAATCTCAGATGCCCTAATTACAGAATACTTAATATGGCATTTCTCTTTGCTGTTTTCTAATTTGGGCTCCTTTATGTGATGCAAACTGTGTTCAGAAGCAGCTGCTGTTCGTGGTTTGTGCTCTGTTCCCACACGTGAGTGCAGTACCTTCTGCCTTCTCCAGAGCCCTTGAGCTCTGCCGGAGTATTTGGCATACAAAAGAGAAGGGGCCAGACCTCTTCAGCCCAGCCTTTTGTGACACTGTGACACCTTCTGCAGCACGTCCCGCTGTCAGGAACTGTGCACTGCATTTACAGCAAGTAAAGAAATGCTCCATGGGAGCTGGCAAATCCCTTTATACACTCTGTGACACTGTTTCACTCAGCATGTCCATGCCGTGGCTCTGCTGTAGGTTTCTGTACAGAAATACCTGGCTCAGTCTCAGTGTGTTCATCTAACACCTGAGGGATGGAGCTAGGAGAACTCCAACAGCTGCTGCAATTGTTTTCTCCAATATGAGAGCACAGAGTAGCTATTTTAATTTAATCTAAGATTAATCTTAATCTTATGCAATACAATCATAGGAAACAACTGTGACAAGGCAGGCAAAATCAAAACCCTGTATGAGATTTGTGAGCTCTCAAAACTCCACCAGCAATACTGTGGATGTTTTAAATGGCAAGATTCCAAGTGAAAAATTAGGAGTTCATGAATATTTAGATGATGGTTTTGTTTTACAGAACTATTTTCATGCCAGTGATTGATGATCCAAAAAAGATATCCCCTCCCAATCTCTTCTTAAAGACATTGAGTCTTAAAGGGATAACAGCATTAGCAATACCTGATGATCCACTGAGACTTCAGGTAAAACTGATTCCCATAAATTCCCTGGTCATAAAGACAAGGAAGAAAATGGAAAGGTGAATGCCATCACAGAGTTACCTAGGAAAACTATCCCCAGCTTTTTGCTTCTTTTACATTTGGTCAAAAATAGTATTAGTCACAATTAGCAAAGTAAAGGACTTAAAAATAGCTGATGTATTTTGAATTTCAAGTTCAGCTCCATGGAAATTCACATAATTTCCCAGTCATCTTCTCAAAGAATTACTGAAATAGAGGCAAAAAGTACAGCAGCCTTCAAAACTGAATTGCTTTGGCTGTTGGGAGGAGTCTTTGTGGGAGGTAATTAGTCTAGAAATCGAAAAGCAGAATCTCAGAAAGCCAGTAAGCATTGGTGTTCCTGTTTCTGCGATCCTTCGCAGTGGGCAGGGGTGTAAGCTGGGGGTTTGAAGGCTCAGCAATGGATGTGGAGGGGCTGGGAAACCTCACCTGCCATAAATACATAAATAAATGTCACACAGCACACCTTGATTCCCTCACCAATGTGTGCAGCAGCTGTTACTGTTGTGGAGAAAGAACGGAAAAGTGAAAAGGAAATTACCTTTCATCTTGATGCAAAACTCCCCCAATAGGTTTTCCAGCTCTGCTTCTATGGTACACATGTTCTGTGGTGGAAAAGAGAACAGCAAGGTCAGACAAAACCTCTTTGGGTTTTTTTTTTTTTTTTCTTTTTTTTTAAGATCTGTTTGTAAGGATAGATTCTGCTAGGCAAATGAAAGCTATTTTGCAATAAAACCAATCTCAGAGCCATTCTTCTTGTTTAGCTAGGCCCTAAAAATGGCAGCTATGCCTGCTTTTGCTGACACTGCAGCCCCATGCTTCTCTGAGCAAATCCTCCTGATGGCAAAAGGGAAGCTTTGGCCCTTGGAGCATAACCTGGTCACTGTTCTGGTCCTCTCCAGCCAGCAGCAGCAGGTCTATGCCAAAGTGGCTCCCAGCATGATATAATCTCTCAAGAAACATGGATTACATTAAGAAAAAAGACTGTGGGAGATGAGTATCAGATCCTCTCCAGTTCTTCCTTCAGATTTTGGAAGGTTGTCACAGCTTGTGTGCCAGGATGTTTGCAACATTATTAGACTGTTGTTCATCATCTACTGCCTGTTTAATAAAACAGATTTTGATCACAGCAAGTACAAGAGGTAGGATGCAGCATATGTCTGCACACACATGGTTTCCAGTCAACCTGCCACCCCTAAATCTGCAGGTGGGAAGGACGTAGCTGGAGTTTCAGTAGGTTAAGGGCAGATTTATGCTTTTGGTCTTGTGCTGCAGTTCCTGGGTATAACCCTGCTCTCACAGAGTCTAAACTGTTATTTCAAGGAACTCTTTGGGCCCAAGTAACCTGTCTTTGTAAGTCACCAAATATTCAGCTGAAGAAAAACAAATACTAATTCTTCTTTGTTGAGTTTGCTCTTATTTCTTCTAAACTCTCCCTGAAATTAGTGGCAAAGTTCCCACAGCTTTCAAACAGCGCGAGAGTGAAAAGAATGAACTGATGAGGATGTACCTCTGTGTACTCCTTGTAGCTCCTGTTGATTTCGGTCAAACTCTCCCGAGCTGCTTTGCTGGCAGGAGACATTGCAAAAGCTTGCTTCATTTTGCTGGCACCATCACAGAGACGTCTTTGGATGCAATAGGCTTCGTAAAGCTCATCCACCTAGTGGGAACAAGGGAAGTGTACTGAAAAAAACTCCCAGAAAACACAGCAAAATAAAACCAACACAGTGAAGTCATTTGCATTAAAAGAAAACTCAGCCAAACCATTTTATCCCGTGGAGCGGCTGGGGAAATGAAGCTGTGATACTGTTACAGTCTATGGAAAAGAAACACAAGAGTAACTTCCACTGTGAAAATCTCACTAGAGCAACAGTAGATGCTAGCATTCACCTGCTTGCCCTGCATGCCTCTAAGCATTGCTGCTCCTGTTCTCCCCATCGCAACAGTGAGGCAGGAATGCAGCCAGCTTCTTAGACATCTCGCTGTGGAAGAGCTCTTTAAAAGGCAACTGCAATGCCCCACTGTCAAATGCGACTGGAAGTGGTAAATGGCACATTTAACAGGGTCGCCAGTGGCTTTGGTTCCCTACTGCCAGCCATGGATCAAGGCTGCTGCAATATTTGACTGCTAGGTAGTACTGGAAACAGGGAGGGATATTTTGAATCCTTAACATCCATCCTTCAGAAACTGGGAGTAATACTTGGAATCCGCACAAGTAAAGGGCTTACAAACAGCTGACGCCAAATTTAAAAAGTATTATGAACTTCAACCCCCCCACGCATTTGCATAATTCCCTAGTCATCTTCTTACACTTCTTTGACAGAGCTTAGGGACCCAACATTTTGTAAGTGCTCTGCAAGTCTTGAAAACACAGTCACACGCTGTTTGAAGTCTCACCTGGATCTACCTTCACAGAACAATGGATTTACACATCTCATGCTTTGGTTTCCCTTTTTCCTCTAATCCCTGCACTGAACATATACATTTACTCCATCTGAGTGGTTCATTAAGAGTCTGCAGTGGTATAGGAGGATATATATATATATAGATAGATAGATAGATAGACATGAGTGTGTGTGTATGTAAATATATATATATACACACACCAGCTATATATAGTGGTTTATATTTTTATAAATTAAATCTGCCAGATACAGAAGATGTGGGTTTTCTAACCTGACTATCAGGGTGAGGAGAAGGACAGGAATGGAACGAGCTGTCTCTTCTTTCTGCTTCTAATGTCCCTGCTAAAACAGGATGATATTTGGGTTTATAAGAATAACTTTTTCCATTATTATCTCTGAAATCAAGAGATCACCCTGTGTCCCATGGTGCTCCTGCTCAGTAATGGATTTTCATGGCAGAATTTCTCTCTATGAAAGCACCCAGCACCTTGGCTTCATCAGTCTATGACTTTGTATTGCTGCATTAGAGATGAGCCTGATGCGACAATCCAGGCATGTTTCAAATCTCATTTTCCAAGCCTGCTTAACCTCCAACAAAAAGTGCTGTTGCTAATTTGTCTGGAATGGGACTTGTCTTCCTGATGCCTTCAAAGCCTTAGGTCAGTTTCTGCAAGGCTATCTTGGATACCTGGTGGCTGAAGCCTCTGACTTGAGGGCACCCTACCCAAAACAGGGAATTCTTTGCAAAATTAAAGAGTTCAGCAAAAGGTAATGAAGACACAGGTAGCATTTTGCCATTCTGAAGTTACAAAAAAAGCTTTCTGCACTCATACTCACTCCTGTTTCTACTGCAAGCCAGCAAGCTAAAGACAGCTACTATAAATAGCTGTCACTTGGTATTTACTTCTGACATCAGAGTGAAGCCTTGGTCTGGGTTTGATATCCTGCTCCGGTCCATGTGAGTGTGGCTAGGACATGCCCATCTGCTCCCCAAGTATGTGGGATCTGCTGTTGGGCATCCCGTTTACCTTGCGTTGCTTCCTTTACAGAGCAGCTGCAGGTAGAAGGCATCTCTGTGGTCCTAATGAAGTACTGCTGAAAAAGACCATCTCTGTCACTGGAAACAAAGATGTTTCTCCACCTGCTCTAGCCTGTAGGCTCCTTGGCCACACACTTGGTTCCTTTTGTCTCTGTTGCCGTGGTTTACGGAGGGTGAACTCATGTACTCGGCAATCCTGAGTAACACTGACCAGCATTACCTCTTGCGTTTGGTGCTTTTCACTCTTATTATAAACCCAGAAACCATTAGCTCTGAGCAGGCTGAAGTAGGAAAGACTTGAATGGAAATATCCTTCAAGTACTAATTTTTGCCATTCATGTTGCCAGCAAAAGAGTAGGTGGCTTGGGGAACAAAATCTCAGTCTATCGCCTTATGATTTATATTTTTATTTTCAGCTCCAAGAGTAAGAGAAGACTGAAATTAAAAGGTTTGGATAGGTTTTCATAATCAGAGGACTTGAAGCTGCGCAAATGCTTTTCAAATGACTCTCAAAAGACATTTCATCTGTCAAAAATAATTCATTCCGTTGTCAGGCTCAAAAAAGCAACTAATCACTAGCAGATATGTTTATAAGTAAGAGAATACATGCCATGGATTTTGTCCAGCTCTAAAACGTATTAGTGTAAATCAAAAGTACCTCCACCGAATATTCTCACCGATCTGTTCAAGTGGATGTGGGCCCCAAAACCACGCAGCAAAGGCATTAGCAGTGAAATCCAGGAATAAATCCAAACTAGCTGCTGTGTGTGCTAGAGATAACTGCTGAATTAAATTGCTTTCAGATGCAACTCTCTTTTTACCTAAAGTCTGACAATAAGCATGCTGTGAGATAGATTTTCCCCAGAAAGTTTCCAACCCTATGTTGTCTCTGTACGCATGTGGGAGTGTCTTGGGGCATGGCTGGACCTTGGGGTCTCTGTGGAAACCCTTTCTTTGGCTCTGACCACCAGCCTGTCATGGAAAAAAAGAGCAAATTTGGGAGCGGCCTCCCCAGCACAAAGGGGTAGCAGGAGGCCAAGGGTTTGTTTCCTCAATAATATTGGAACAGATGCAGAAGAAAGATGATAGGAGAGCTCATTACCTTGCTAATGTGGAACTCCAGCCTTCTCATGTATCTCTCGACCGCTTTGATTTGCTGAAAGAAAGCAAAAGGCAGAGAGTGAGGCACCTTTAAATAAATCAGTAAGACACTGCCACACTAGCTCCGCTAGTCCCCATGGATCAGAAACACTCCTCCTTAGAACACACAGGATTTCCTTGACCATGAATCTGGAATCAGTTGTCCCACCCTACTACTGTTAAGCTGCTGCTCACAATGAAGCTCCTTCACTTCTGTACCTAGTATATATTTTTAAATAAAAATGAGTTTTTATTTGATGGGAATTCTCTAGGTTTTTCTAATTTTTATTAAAAAAATAAAAGAAAGCAGAACATTTTTTAGGTGAAAAACCAGTATTTTCAGTACTTTGAAATCCTGTATTAATATTGATGAGGTTTTGCATTTCAAGATCCATTCTCTTCCTTAGCAACCTGGTTTTGAGAATAAACCCAAGTTTGGCATTTTGACGAAAGAAAGAAGTCAGACTTGTTCAGAAAATGTTTTTGAAAGCTTTTCTTTTCCTTCACCCAAATTTTCCTGCAGGGAAAATATATTTTCAATTTTTCCTTCTTCAGAACTGGCAGGAGCAGGAATGAACTGGGGCTTGACCTGGATCCTGTCCCAGCCCCCTGTGCCCTTGTCAGCTCCCATCTGACTGGAGCTGGCTGAGAGAGTTGCACAAGGGAATGGATTTAATGGCTGTCAGCTGACAGAAAAAGGAAGTCTCTCCTCCACTTCCTTCCTTCCTTCCCTGGCAGGGGTCTGTCTCTCTGCCTGTGCCCATCCCAGAGCCAGTTTGACCTGGCTGACCTCAGAAAAAGGGTTGATGGGGCATGTTTGATGCCAGATTAGTGAGCACACTGTTTGACGCTGCATTAGCGGGCAATCCCAGAGCCCCTGAGAAGAGGGGATGAGTGGGACTTCTTCCTTTGAAAATGCAGGTGTTGGCATGGCTAGGAGATCCCTCTGAGAGGGGTTTCCAAGTACGCTGTACAGATATTAGCGCTTTCTTGCAAAACAAGTGTTAAAGAGAGCAACATACCTTATCTAAATCGTACAGGACTCCCTGCAACAGAAAACATGAAACTGTGATTAATTTTGCAACACAACAGCACCATGAGAAAGTAGTGTTTGACAGTCAACAGAACTCACAAACAAGACCATGGCTAGAAGGGAAGAAGTGCATCAGTGCAAATTCCCTGTATCCCACTCCCATCCCCTGGCTGTTCCAGCACCTCAAGAAGGCCACTGTACATCTACACGATGAAAAAGCGTGGCACGTACCAGGCGTGAGTTCCTTTTCATGTCTTTTAACTGAGTAGTCAGCTTATCCAGCTCTGTCTGGTGAACTTCCAGATACTCACTGCGAACACAAACCAGAGAACGATGCGTGAGCCCTGCAGCACATACCGAGCTGGCTGATGACCATCCTAAAAGAGAATCTGCCTGACAAATGGCTTTCCTCACTGGATGTGTTTACAGACAAAAACTCATTTACATTGATCTGTCCTAAAAGCAGCTCCCTGCCGCCTTTTTGGGAATAAATAGGAGCCCACTTATTTAACTGTGTGTAAGAGCTCGGTGTTCTCTTTTACACTGAACAACCAGTTTCAAGTAAGCTAATCTGCTGCTTAGTTTATGGGCTGGTGCCTTCCAGTCGCTGCCCTGTATCTGGCTGATAAAAGCCCTGTTATCATCTCGGATGTTATCTGAAAGGCAACACAAGCCTTTGACAGGACTCTAGGAAACTCAGAGGGAGAAATATCTGATGCTGAGATCCCAGACTTCAGGGGCTTTTCTCAAAATGTGAAGGGAAATGGGATTCTGCCTCCTGTATTCCTGTTTCCCATACAAGTATTTCAGATCCTAAGATCACAATCCAGACCTCAGGAGATGTATGTTTGTCTCTCATGGGGAAGGATCCCTGTTCTTGTTTCTCTAGGCTCTAAAATGTCACAGAAAGCTTCAATCAACAAGCAGAATAAAAGCTCTTACTCCAGGCCACTCTTCAGGGCTCGGTAGACCTCTTCCATCCTTTTAGGCTGGGGTTCTTTGGGCGTGGTGCTGTTCTTATGGCCCAAATTATGCATTTTCTTCACCTTTGCTTGGGGCTTCTTGAGCGCAGAGGAATTTTCAATAAAGGAGTTACACCTGCAAAATGAACATCAAAGAGGAAGAAATCCCTATAAATCATAGTAATGTCAAAGGAGTGTAGCTTGAAGAAATCTTCTGATATTATCTCTGCTAGTAAAAATGAACCTGCTTCTGTGCCTGCCAGTTAAAGGACTGCATTTCTTTTCAGGTTAAGAATCTGAACAGCCTGGGATATGTGCTTCCCAAGACACAAATGCCTGTCTGAAAATGCCAGGCCAAGTCTGAGGCTCATCTGCCATTTCTCTCTCTTACACCATGCCTGTCCTAATTCACATTAGAGAGCCCATGAGAGGGCTGAGCTATACCCAGGTGCTAGAAAGAAAGAGGAGCCCAGATAATTTCAGGTGTAAAGCCTGCAGCTCCTAAGGAAGACTGGGATTTGGTTAAGAATGTTTCTGGAGGACAGTATCACACCACTGGTCTTGCGTATGGAGTGTATCTTGAGCATGGAGTGTATGGCAAAGGGAGGGCAGTTGTCCTGCATACAGGTGCCTCTTTGGTGACTTTTTGGAGGGTAGGTCAGCATCTAACAACCATCACTGACTTGGGCTGACAATGGGAGGCAACCCTTTGCCTGCTGTTCCCCCTCAGTTGCTAACTGGTGGTCTGGCACTGGGAGACTACACAAGTCAAAATCAATTGTAAAGTAGCCTCCATGAGCATCAGGGACTGGGTGACTCGGGCATGTGCCTGTCTCAAAGCCCTAAGTCCTGTCTAGCTAAAAGGAAGTGCACGGAAAGGCTCCACAGCCAAGCTCAGCGAAATGGCTTTGTTTTGAATTCGTAGCAGTGCAGCAATGAGAAAACTGTTTTTTATGTAGCAGTGGTCTTAAACTGGGGGTGATGGGAAGTGTACCATGTTCCCGCACATTTCACATGATGAAAAGGTCACTGCATAAGTTAAAATGATTCTCTGAAATTCTCTCACAGCTCTGAGGCATGTGAGGGAGCCCTGCATTAATGTGGGAGAGGCAAACAGGCAGAGGGTAACAGTTTAGTTATACAAACAATATATGGAGACGTTTTAGCCTAGGACACTGTATTTGGCAGAGTCAGAGAGAAAGAAGTCCTCTCTCATCTCCTTTTCCCCTTTATCCCCTAAAGCCCAGGACTCCCTTACAGCCTGATTTTGAAATTCTCCTTAGAGAGCAAGGGCACTTGCCTGGACCTTCTTTCCTGAAGCCCGCTGAAGCCAGCGAAGGACTGGCTTCTAATAATCCCATTAGGACCTCCTGGGGAGAATGAATGTGATCCTATTGACATGATTTCAGGGAGCCTTGGAGATATTCCTGAAAAACAACAGAGAGCATGTCAGTGACAGTGGAGTTACAGTAAGAGGCAGGCGGTGAGGCCGGACAGACTGGTGTCCATCAGTGACATTAAGGGGTACCTGAACCCCACGAGGAGCTGCAAGCCAGGGCACAAATATGTTTGCATTGCCAATCATCCCCACTCAAAACCAAAATGGTCCTATTTTGACTTCTGACTTACAGGCCAGGGTCTACTGAAAATGTACCAGAGACACAAAGAGGGTCTGGATGTGGGACTAGAAACCAGATACTTCAGTGTGATAATCCCAATGCCATTCCCAATTTCTGCCACGCCTGGCGTGCTTCACCCCCAGCCCCAGTGTCCCCATCTGTCCTGGAAATTATTATGGCAGCATGAAGAACTCTTAGGAGGCACTCACCATCACTATGAAGTGTGATTATATATAACAGTAATTTTTTAAAGAATTGATGCATTATGAATGCCCTGCAGCTCCCCTTTGATCCCTGCTCCCATGGCTGTCCAGCCCAGGGGCTGCTGAGAAGGAAGACATGGTGGGTGTACGCGCAGCCATGATGAGATGCCGTGATGACATGCCGTGATGAGAGAGGGATGCTCTCCACCGTGAAGAGAGAGGAGTAAACAAGCTCCAGGCACTGAATGCTCTGCATTTCATGTGCCTGGGGGGCCTCAGCAGGGAGGAAGCCCTTGCCCTCCATGTGCTCATTTCCAATGCCCAGTTTGGCATCTGCACCAAACTAGGATGATTTCAATCCATCCACAAATAAATAGCAAAGAAGTGCTACGGTTCACAGCAGCTCTATCTGCTGCCACAAGGGAAAAGGGGGATGCCTTTATCTTCCTTTCCTCCTCAATCCACTGTTTTTTTTGTCTCTGCCCTTGGCAGACAATTAAATTGATTTTTCTGCTGCCTTGGTTTTGTGCTACTCTGGGAAGAGGAATGGCCTCACCAGTCTGCGAGGAGCACCATGGCCAACACAGGCCAGGCAGCAGGGCAGGGAACAGGGGGCAAACAGGGATGCTGGAGAAGAAGGTGCTGGTCAGCAGGTGCTGCCATCCTGCAGGGCCAATCCTCTCCACCCCTCCCATCCGTCCTGGCATGTCAGCTCAGCTGATGACACCACTGTGCTGTGAAACGGATTGAGAAACTAGGACAGCTTAAAAATAACCTGTCAGGAAGTGAAAAAGAGGGGTTTAAACAGTTTTTTCCCCATTTATTTTAAAAGCGGGACCCAGCTTGCCCCATGGCCCCAGTTCATTTCACTCCAGTAGCTGGGCTGAGGGATGAGCTTGGCAATGAGGCAGGATGGTATGGCAGGGGCTGGAGCAGCCTGCAGGCGGTGGAGCTGATGTTCTGTGAAACTCTGACCTACGAGGCTGAGGGGCTGACAGCAAGTCTAAATCACCCTCTCATCCCCACAGATGAGGAATGATTGCGAGTGCCCAAAAAAGCAGCCATTTGTGAAAGCCAGAGACCTACACTGTGAGCCTTCACAATTGAACATATTTATTAATGATAAGCACCAGAGCTACGTGGTGCTTGCATGGCAAACATTCACTGCAGAAAGCAAATATGTGGGAAAACATTGTGCACTGCTCAGTTATATTTAATTTGTAGTGTTAAGCTGGGCAAATACTCTTTGAGGTGGCAGTAGGTGCCATGGCAAGCTACTGCTTCTCTGTCGAGGGGACTGCATTGCCCAAGGAGCTGCTTTGTCAGGAATACTTCTGCAAGACCTCTGCCAGAAACACTTCTTCCAGTCCCAGAATTGCCAGCATTACTGCTAATGAGACACTCTCTCTATTGCACAACCCAACCAGAGTACATCTTTCTGTTTTGGAAGTGAGGGCTGCCCCCCTGACTGAACAGGCTCAGAGATACCACATGGGCGGCCGTCCAGGACAGTTTTCTCCTCCGCTGTGGTCAGCAGGAAACCGTACTTCACCATTAGTGTCCCCCATGCAGCCTGCACAGCTCAGGGCTCAGAGACTTTAACCACAGCAAGGATAAACCCCTGGGACAGAGGAGTTGCTCTCGGGCAGACCAGGACCATGAGCACCTGTATTGGGCAGAAACCCACGGTCAGGGCAGAGGGTGAGAGAAGCAGAGAGGCTCAGGAACAGGGATAAACATGCTCCAGCCACAGCTGGAGGTGCTTAAGTCTTTGGTCAATGAGAGCCCGAATTTGGCTCTGTACTCAGCCCTAGCTGCATAAGGCTCTCTGCACACCTCTGCAGGGCTGAGCTCTGCTTAGGCTTGCAAATATCTGGCACAGAACTTGCCAGAAAGCATTTTGCAGCTTCCAGGGCCAAACCTCACATCCCTGTAGATGGTACAGAGTTTCCCTGGGCCAGGCTCACGCCTAACAGTTCAAACTCCACAGAGACCACCTCCTGAGAGACGAGCGGAAACCACCCGACCACAGCACTCTGGGGGTCTGCGCAGCAAGTTCCCTTCGGGTTTGCAAATAACCTTGAGACAATTAGGCTGCAATCTGCATGCTCCCATACAAGGATTTGCATAAAAATCGGGTCCAGAGTGCCAAGGAGGAGAAAAATCCCTTGTGAGTGTTCAGCGCTTGCATCGCTTGACAGGATGATTAACACACACACTCTGACAACATCTGGAGACCTGTGAGGAGCTAAACAACACTGACAGTCAGAGGAGTTTTAGCTGCATAAATATCAACCATTCCTTAAAAAATAAGAGATAAAACAAAACTGAAAGTTGTGTGCTAGTCACAACCACATTGGCTATGAAAAGATATGGACTTCCGATTCAGAACTGTTGTGAAAACGCTAGCATCTTCTGCGTGATGAGTCTCTTCTCTATTAATGTGAACAGAACGTGAATGGCTTTCACTCTGTACAGAATCTTAGAGTCCATGTGTGACTGTGCAGAAACACTGGAACTGTTTTGGTTTTCTTTTCCTTTAGGCAAACTTAAAAAATAAATAATCTTGGAAAAGGAATGTACTTATTTATTTTCTTTATTTTGCTCAAGCACTCAGATGGCTTTGAAAGGCTTTAGTAGCTAAGACTTTCCTCAAGATACCAGAAAAAATGTGCAAGATATGCAATTGAAATGCAAATTGAAGACCTGCCTGGAGCTACTTTTGCCTTGCTTTTGCATAAAACGGTCAGAATTCAAGAGCCCAGATAGGCTTGTGGCCTCTCCCTATATATTATATATAACCTTGGTGAATAATGTATGTTTCATTTCTGTACAGAAGAAAACTGAGATAAAAGGAGGTAACAGAGTCGGAACTGGTGAAATCTCCCAGTTCTGTTCAGTTATTTTCCACTGGTCAGGTTAGAGGCTTACTCTATTGTACAGGCACAATCTGTTCTTAAGATGCAAACTAATATTGCTGACATCTCAGATACTTCCAGTCATCCTCAGAAAATTGCAGACTGCATCAGTCCCTTGGCCCAGATTCAGGGACAACGACTGCACATGGGCTCTGCATCAATGGATTATTTATGATGCCTACATCTCGCAAATACACTTTGAGTGATGAGTATCTGTCACATTGTTGTGATATCCTTTGTTGAGAAGGGTTTATTTTCCTGCCTCTTAAAGCATTCACAGGTCTCTGTGCTATCAGCTACATAAACCTTCCTCTGAATGTAATAACACAGTTGTATCCTGATGATATGCATGGATGTAGCTGCTAGTATAATTCCAGTAAGGCTCAGCCCATGAGGACTCACCCAGATCTCTTACTGACCTGATGGGTATCCCCACAGCTGAACACTGCTGAGGGGATTCTGGTGCTACACCAAGGTAGCGATCAAGTTTCTAAGTCTACATTTAGCAGTTATGTGATATAATGCTACTGTCTCCTACATGCAGCGTAAATTTTGCTCTCAATATAATGCAAGTTGCACATCTAAAATGATATTAAATGCTTTTGTGATTTGAAAGATCCACTTCAACTGTAGATATAATGGCTACGCTTACAGTTTTAAATCTATATAGTTAATGAACCAGGGATGTTTCATTTTAAAAAGACACCAGTCTCCTTACTGCTAATATAAGCACACCCCGTGTAGAAGTATAATTAATATAATTAGTACTGCCCATGCTAAGTGCACAGCAGTTGAATGATGAGCCCATCAGTGAGTCAAGGGATAAGCTGAAATCCTATCAGTACTCCTCTGCCCTATTCACTGACAGCTTGCAGCAGAGAATGGCAGATAATTGATGATGTCTCTGTCCCCAGGGAAATAAAAGTCCCCTCTCTCAGCTCCCCTTTCAGTCTGGAAATGGGGAAACAGCTGAGCCTGAGCTAATGAGTGGGGAAGGAACCATCACTTCCAGAGGGCTGCCCTCTCTTCATCATCCTCAGCACAGACCTCGACCTCCCACAATGCCAAAATATTTGATAAACAGTGTGGACTTTGATCCAAGTTCAGAGGGGAAATTCAGGCAGAAACATATTTCCTAAATCTAGTCTGACTTTTGCACAGTCCTTTTCTCTTTGCTTCTTCCCCATGACCAATTTGGATATGGTATTTTTTGCTCACCACATGATGAGGGGAAGTTGGTTTTGCTAGACATGTGCTAGCAAGCACGTAAAGCTGCAATATAGAGTGGTGACCATGCCCTGGATTCCTCCTGTTCTCTCCTTGCAGCAGCTACAGTTACAGCTCCAGGTCTAGAACTGCTGTAAGGTGTGAGGGCACCGTCTGCAGCTAAGGCTTCTAGGACACTTTGGGATCATGTACAATCGCTGATCAAATGGGAATGTGGGGTAGGACCGAGCGACTGAAAGCATCCTTGATAAGCCTTTTTTCCTATATTATTTTCTTGTGTGACACATGGTTCAAGGTCCGATCTGGATCTAAGGAGAGGTAATCCCCTACAGTGAGATAGTTTGTATGTTGATTGTTTTGTTGATCTGTGGTGGTCTGTGGGTGGTCTGTTAAAATTTAAGTGATAATTATTTAGGTTAAGGTGAGCTTACTAATGTGAGTGGATGGTTACAAAAGTCAACTGATTCTGTTTGGCACGCTGGGAACATTTCTTACCTGCCAGCCTGGCCTATGTCTGACAAATGAGCTGATATCTTTGCGACAAATGAAAGAAAAAAACATGTTCTTCCCTCATCTATGCCAAGGTCTATGTTCTGCTTATTGGGCTGGCTGGTCTACAAACGTAAAAACTTTTAAATGCAGTAAGATGACATTTAGGACTATGCATCCCTCCAAAAGAAAACCGCAATAAGGGAAGGAACTGATTACACCCCAGAAGCCACGGCCTCCTCCCAAACAGCCAATTCTTTCTGCTTTGCACTCATAAGTCCAAAGAGCACAATGCAATTCTAAACTTCCACAGGCTCAGTTCAGGGCCAAGCTCATTCAGTGAACCTTCAGCTCACATTGCCTGCTTTTGTAGCCTGAAGTCTAGTAATTTTTAATATTTATTTTCCAGCTTCTTCCTTCTGATTTAGTTGAATCACCTTGGCAATACAAGGTCAGCATGGCCAGTAGCCCAAATAAGCACCTGGAATTTATGATTTCCATGTTCCCTAGGCTCCTAGAAGGTACAGAAGTATGCATCTTGGATGAGAATGCAGACATCCTTCTGCGTTTTTAATATAAAAATTTGACAATGATATGTGGCTAAGAGTGCACAGGAGCATTTTAAAAACTTTCACAAGAAATTTAATTCTTGCACAGAGTTTTTACACTTCCAGGACAAAACTCTCAGGCATGAGCGAGCAGGCTCATAATTTCTGTATGTGTCAGGAATATTTCTGTGGGGTGGGGGTCTCCTGGAAGCACCCGTAGAAAGGTGTCTTCTCTTGGTCATTCAGTTACACAAATTACAACCTTCCTGGCACATTTTATGCTCCCAGTGATTGGGCTGCTCCTTCCTTGTGCAGGGCAGCATTTGCTAGAGTTGTACAGACATGTGAGCTCCATCTGAAGAACTATTCTTGGTTGACAGAATAAAATCATGTGCATTTGTTGCACCGAAGTCCTAGGCTTAGCGATATTCCTAAATAGTAGCATATGGCTACACTGACGAGCACACTTCCCAAGCCTACATCAGCCGGGGAAAGGCCAGCAGATCCGTGAGCTTCAGACGTTAATTTTAGCGTACAGCAAGAGCCACGTGGGCTTACCCGCACGGCTGCGGAGAGCAGTGCTGCACAGAGAAGGAGCTGTAGCCGAGATGGAGCCCTCTCCTTCAAACGGGAGATGCGGGAGCACGTGGGACACGCTTTGGGTGGGCAGCAAAGCCACTGGCAGCCACAGCACAAAGAGAAAGCTCTGCCCCATCTCTTGCAGCAACAAGGATCTTCGTTTTGCCCACTGCAGCTCATCCTGCTCTTGCTGGGGTGGGTCTTTTCCCCCACCCTGGACAACCAAGCCTCAGCACTGATTATCCAGCAGGATCTCTCTGAAGGCTTGTGCACACTTCTCCTTGATGACTTTATGTCCATCAGGACACCTACAGTGATTCTTTTATTACCTGTATTTCAATACCTTCAATTTGGGTGGATTCAGTTTTTAAAATGCACAAAGAAATGTTTATGCAACTGATGCATCTTTTATAGGTCTTAAGCCCACAGCTGGGAGCTTTACTTTTTCATGCAGAAATCCCCAAAAGTGAGCACAAAGTGCCATTATCTGTTTCTAATAAATGAAAATGTAGTATTGCAGTACCAAATTTCAGCTTTTGCTTCAAAGAGTATCAAGCCTTAGGAAAAAGATTATTAGCAAGGCCTGTACTTTATGGTCTCATTTCCGTAAGAACATTTTAAATGTTGCATGTAAGGGCATTTTCAATTCAAATGCTATAGTATTTGCTAGCTCATCACTAGACACCTTGAGCAGAAATACAAATTGTCTACCATCTGGAACAGCCCCTGCTGTTTGTTCTGCTCCTCCTACCCAAACTAGATGATGTACATAAACCAAAAAGCAACAGTAACAGTAAGAAAAAAGCTAACAACCCAGCTCAAGAGCAAAACGGTGAAGTATATATGGCTGTAAACACACAGGACCTGACAGCTGATGCTCCCACTGCAATATAGCTCCATAAATTCAGTAAGTCATCTCCCACACCAGCCTAGGTACCAAAGTCAGCGTGAGGACTTTTCATTTTGTCTTTTATTTTTACTGTAAAACGCACCTTTGGCTCCAATTCTCATCACCTCACTAGAACACAGAAATAAGGATTGGCAGTGGCTAAGGTCAAGGCAGCACTCTTTTCGTCTCATACCACAGTTAGCTTTCTTCCTTCCCTTTTTGCAGCTACTCCTTCACCAGAGCTCTCACTGCATGCCCCATTTCTCTATTCTTGTTGCCAGGGAACCTCTGCTTCACCTCCCCTCAGAGAAAGACCTACACTGCTTCTTCCCCTTGGTATGGCTAAAACCTAAAGAGAGGGAAATGTAAATGAGTTATTTCACTGTAATAAACCCAAGGAAAATAAATTTGATCCTAAATGGCTCTGCACATGACAGATGGGTTTGTGGCAGCTGACCTCCTTTTTTTTTTTTTTCAGTTCCAACATTTATTTCACACTGGTGGCTGGAGCAAGCACACGCAGGAGCCCACATGGAGCCCTCCCTAATCTTGCTCCCTACAGCATTAGAGACACAGGGCAATTATATTCAGCTGGCATTAGCATAAATAAGCAAAATTTGGTCTATAACTGTACATATGAGCGTGGCTGAGGGATCAGAATCTGACCATTTAATTACATTTGACATTCATTCATTTCAAGCCCACTCCAGTATAGAGAATTATCTTTGATTAGAAGTCAACTCCAATTCTACTCATCACTGATAATTCTTTATGTCAATGTAAGATTTAATTAAAAATGAAGTCCCACTGCCATTCAAGTGCTGGCAAATAATCTAAAGAAAAAGCACTTCTGAAACCCAACTGAGAACAATCCTCTCATGCTTTAAATCCACCTTGCACAAAATCCCTAACAAGCGGTTCAGCGCGAGTGACCTGAGCACACAATTAATGACACCATCATTTTGGCAGCGCTGCACAGTAGTAGAGGTGCAAGACTTTGGGCTGCTCTGTTATCTATCCCTGCATTAGGAGATAAACTGCTAGGAGCAATCTTGGGAGCAGTAGTAAGACTAGCAGGATGCAAAACAGGCTGTGGGAACTCCTCCATCTAGGAGCAGCCTGGCTACTTCTCTACCTCTTTTGGCAAATGCCTGGTTGACCACAGTGGTTGGGCAGAATTTCACTTTCTCAGCTCAGACCACAAAAAGCGACCAACCTATTGCCCACTTCGGCATGCATTAGCCTTAGGGGAGGCCTAGGAACCCATGAGTGCTGTGGGTGGTCTTCCTTGACCCATACTGACCAACAGCAACATCTGGGCCAGCCCAGGAGAAACATCTGAGCACAAGTGGATTAAGACAGCCCTGATGTCAAAAGATGCAACTCCGGTGGGAGTCCTTTGGCAAAATCCATGATGAATCTGAGCAGTGACCTACATTTGCACATCAAGTGTAAGCAGCAGAGTGGCTTCACTTTCTCAGACTGTGCAAGGAATGAATATAAAAATCTTCTCCGTGACAGGAGAAAAAAAGCAAGGACCTTTGTCCTTGAAAGTGCTGATTTCTTTAATTACTTTTCACCAATATTTTTGCTGCTTACAACCCTCATATAATGCAGACGGTAGCAGCATGGGCAAGGACAGCAAGCTGAGGATATAATTTCTTTGCATCTGCAGCAAAGTAAATGCATCAAGTAAACACACACAGGATGGTTTGGGTAACCAGTGGGCCGCTCTAGAGATTGTTTTGCCTCAGCAAAGACAGACAAACTAGCTGTTCTCGGTATCCACTCCAGGTACTCTCTAATATAAGCATGAGTGAGCTAAATTAAACAACTAAGACAGGCTTTTCATCCCTGAAAGGAAAGTAAAACATCATTGTTGTCAAATCCGTTCAGCCACTAATGAGATACAAACACTTTGCTGCTCCTCTTTAAATACATGGGATTAGGGTGACTTAAAACTCCGTGGATGTTTATATGATCATTCTATTTCCAGGAGTGTCGTAATGGCACACTGCTCACTAAATACTGTTAAAGATACACCGTTACACGTCCCAGGATAGAAGATCTTTAAAGCTGGATGTTCTTCTCCCTGACATAAGCATTGCAGAAACAGATTTATTTAATTTTTTTGACACCTTATGAGTGTGGCTACTTGAAGAGCATTGCCGTAATAGTCCTGTGTTACTTCATTTACAGTTGGCTATAGCATCTGTCTGAAGCTCTCTTCCAGTACATCAAGTAGTTGAACCCTGTCCATGCATAACCAAGAGAGGCTGTGTGCTCTGATGCAACTCGCTTGGCTTCAGGTTATTTTCAAATTCAAAACTTTAATCTTCTTACATATATGATTCTTAGAGATTTTACTTAAAGTTATGCCAGAGTTTATTATTCTCTTGGCTACAGTATTTTAAAAGCTTTAAAAACCTCTTGAAGGCACAGGATACAAGAGTACATACATATCTAATACCACCAAACAGCTTAAATTTCTCCCAAAACACCACCATTTTCTCTGGTCAGGATCACTAAAGGATCTGAAAGAAGATAAAGGGTGTAAGGGTCTGTACTAGGATCCCTCTTGGAAAAAGCTTGTGTTAGTGACACTGGTGCTGGAAAAAGAGGTCTGATGACCAGTGGGGCAGCTGAGCAAAATAAAAAAGGTCATTGCTATGTGCAGACTGCCAGAAGACACAGCTATCCCAGCTCCATCCCACACTGTTATCTTAAACCAGGCATTCACAAAAAAAGCAGGACAGCTTTATAGACACACAAGTGTTTAAAGGAACCACTTGAAAAAATACCTAGAATTTTATGGAGACCTGCTTTCCTTGCCACCACCTTCTGAAACCACACTTCATTTCAACACCCATCAAGATGACTCAACAACGCACACCTGGAGCCCCAGAAAGTCAAAGGTATTCTGGGCTGCATCAAAAGAAACATGGGCAGCAGAGTGAGGGACACAGTGCTGCCCCTCTGCTCTGGTGAGACCCCACGTCAAGTACTGCATCCCTGTCTGGGGCCCTCAGCACAGGAAAGACATGGACATCTCAGAGTGAGTCCTGAGGAGGGCAACAGAGATCATCAGAGGCATGGAGCACCTCTCCTACAAAGACAGGCTGGGAGAGTTGGGGTTGTTCAGCTGGAGAAGAGAAGGCTCCAGAGAGACTTGATTGTAGCCTTTCAACACTTGAAGGGGGCTTGTAAGAAAGATGGGGTCAAACTCCTTCACAGGCCCTGTAGTGACAGGACAAGGGGCAATCTTTTAAACCTAAAAGAAGGTAGGTTTAGATTAGATATAAGGAAGAAATTCTTTATAATGAGGGTGTTGAAACACTGGAACATCTACAACAGAGCAGCTGCACGTACTCCATTCCTGGAAACATTCGAGGTTGACTTGGACTGGGCTTTGAGTAAGCCTGGTCTAGTGGAAGGTGCCCATGATGGAGGCAGGGTTGGAACTAGATGGTCCTTAAAGGTCCCTTCCAACCCAAACCGTTCTACAACTCTGAGTTTCTCAGTACAGAAGAGCTGTTCTCTCTTGACTCTGCAAGAGTCTCTCTTCGGAGCAAAGGAGGTTACACTGAACACTCACTGGCACAGTTCTGGTTTGGGCCGGGTAGGGCCTTCTCACACAATTACTGTGCATATTTTGGGAAGCAGGGATCAAGGACCATTCCCAAAGCAGTCTTGATGTACTTTCCTCCTTTGAAGGGCAGGGGAGTTTAATGCCACAGATACAGGCTGGTTGGTCTGTGCCTGTTGCAGCTCCTGCCCAAAAACATTCCCAAATGCCTGTAATTTACTGTCACAGACAAAGCCAATGAAACGCTTAAATCTACAGTAAATAGATCTAGTCAGGGTTAATTGGTAAATTTAATTTGTAATGGACATTATAAAAGCTCAAATCCTGAGTTTAAAACGCCATATACTCCAGCTAGGTTATAGGATTAGTTACCATTTGAGTCTTCTAGAAACAGAGACATTGTAGATGAACAAAGCATGAACCGAAAAGATCTGACAGCACTTATTGTCACTGAACTACAAGGTAATTATCTTGTGTAACTTTTCATTGCACAAATTAAGGCAGCGCATCTTGGCACATCCCTGCTATTCCACAGTCTGCCAATTAAAAGAAAGACCTACTGGGGCCATCACAGGCTAACGACAAGCTTTTAGGAATGACCCCATAGCTTGTCCTCTGCTGTCCTTCCTTTCTCCTTTCCTCCTCTGTTGAGATTTCTGCATTTTCCAATTCACAACATATTAACGGACCATTATTCAGGACATAGGAAAAGGAGGATATCATGGCTTTTCATGAGAATGGAAAACTACTGTGCCCTTTTGCCAGTGGAAGCAATTGTCTTCCTCATCTGGTGGCAGCATGACATGCCCATAAGAAATACACTGTCTGGAGGAACCCTGCGTACAGAGTTCAGTTTAAGATAGGAGCTGTTACACTTCTCCACCAGGAAGGAAGATTATTTCATTTTTAAGGGTAGAGCTAGGAAAGAATGGGGGAAAAGCAACCTTTTGCTGCATAACTGCAGATGAAAAGCCATCTAACCTTCAGGGAACTTCTGTTTTCAGCATGGGGCACAGAAATCAAATGTATTGAAAGCACTTCCAGTCCAGCCCCTGCATGATGGAACAAGGCTTTGTGATCCAGCTGCCATCTGGGGAGATGATGACAATGTCCCCCTCTGATTTCAAAGAAAGCAAAACCTTAGTTTATGCAGGCAGAATTTTAAGCTGATTATTCTCTGGCCTCAGCTGAGTCTTAGCATTTTTAATATACCTTTGGTTTGGTTTGGAGTAGCACAGATGACTTAGTGAGCAATTCCAGCTCTTGGCTTTATTAATCTGAACATCTAATAAACTAAACATTCTTCTCTGTTTACTTTAGCAGACAGCTATTCATATATATAAGATTTTGTGTATATCTAAGTAGATGTGGCCTGCAAGTGCCACACTGAATTCAGGGGAAAGCCTCATGGATCAAAGAGCACCTCACAGCCAACTGCTTCCTATGCCACCAGCATCTCTTTGTGAAAACCCAAGTCCTTCTTTGAACTAACAGAACACTGTTTTGCGGAGGTACTGAATGAGACAAGGAAAGGGCAGTCAGCCATGCAGGACAACACATTATACACTTAATTGAGCATTGGCAACAGCACTGTCACCCACTGATGTGCCTGTATGGTTGGGAAAGTGCACAGGGATAGCTGTTGCTGCCATGATCCAGTGATGCTTGCAGGGGTGACCAGAGAAAAAAAGTGTGTCCATACCCAAGGAGACTCGCTGGCCACAGACTGCTCGCAGGGGTGTTATTGCACGAAGCTGTAATGTACGCCACTACTTCTGTACCACAATCAAAAAGTTTTAAAACCAAACTTTTAAAAATTAAATACTAACAGAGGATGTCGAGTTGTTTAATTATGGAAAAGGCCTTTTCCTTCATGGTATACAACAAGAAAGTGGCTATCAGACTTTGAATACAGAGCTACACTGTCTGCCCTACCTGTCTGCAGCAGTACCACAGACCAGTATCACCATCTCAACTCCAAGCACAAGCCCTGATCCTTAAGGCTTTTAAGGCATCTTCAAGGGGTACGTTCCCTACAAGCGAAAATTTCTTTCCTCTGTTCAGATTCAGTCTTCTAGCAGATGCAAGATAAATTTGACAATGAAGAAAGACACCTCACTGAGGGACAAATCAAGCAGTTTTGGCTGGTCAGACAGCAAGATGTTCATTTGGAGAAAGAAAGGAAGCTGTGGTGTTCAACCTTGCATGGTCTATTGAAACATGAACCTCCTGCCACTATTTACAGGTGCTTATTTGCCTGTCTCCTACAGATTTCACTGAAAAGGAGTTCCTTCCTTTGGTCAGCTCAAATAGAAGGGTCTCAATAGTAAAAGATACGGTTGGTGTAGACTGGTGTGTTGTAGAGGTAAAGGCAACAAGCTAAAACCAAAACCTCAGTGATGACCAGATAGATTCTCTCTGCTGCAACTGCTTTCTGGAGTTAATGGATGACTTGAAATTTTCCTGTTGATGAGGCTTTTCAGGACAAAATCATCTATGATAAATCTCTGGGTGTTGCAGCTAGATGAGGTTTTTGAATGAAAAAAAAAAAAGGTTGATTTAGATGGGATTATTTGAAACAGTTCTGGTGTTACTGAAGGGTTACCAGCAGGCTGCACAACCTGGAAAGCAATCACTGCTGCTGCAGCTAATCAGGCTGTTGAGGGCCAGGAGAGAGGGCAGGCTGTGAGCAGTGGGACAGCAGTAATGAGGTGGTTGGCTCTGCCAGCCAAGGTCAGCTTACTGGAGGCATCAGAGACCAGAGAGCTTCTGATGCTTTAAAAGGGCTGGAAGATAAAATGTGAGTTATTGTGACTACTTCATGTGTTGCGCTGGTTCCAGGGAACTGTCAGCTTTAATTTGTTCTTCCCATTGATAAGAAGAAAGATGCTCTCATACTTCTGTGCTAATCCGTCATTTCTTTTGTGCTGGTTGGGAAGTAAAAATTACAGGATACCCTTGTAACATAAAAAGACATAAGGAAAAGATAACTTTAGGGGGAAAAGGCCAGTTACTTCTTGAGTCATGCTTAGAGGACTCGCTTCTTGAGGCCACTGGGTGCAGAGCCTGGATGCAAAGAATAAGGCTAGGTCTGTACTTGTGGCTGCCAAAAAGCAATTCAAGTACACCTGCCCTTCTCCACACCTACCGAATCCTGTGGGGCAGCGTGTACTGGGACCATCTTTTTTGATCATGGCTGGGGTCCTGGAGCCTTGCTGCAACTCCCTAATTAACCTGGATGGGGTTGGGGAGGGGGAATCCTCTTTCTTCCCAGCACCAGACCCAGCAGCAAAACCACTTCAAAGCTAGAGCTGAAGAGCAAAAACTCAAGGGATTGAATCCAAATCCCCTAGACACAGACCTGTAGTGATAGGAGAAGGGGTAATGGCTTTCAACTACAAGACGGCAGATTTAAGCTAGACACAGGAATAACTTCTTTTTCACAATGGATGGTAAAACACTGGCACAGGTTGCCTAGGGAGGTGGTAGATGCCCCATCCTTGGAAACATTCAAGGTAAGGTTGGACAGGTCTCTGAGGAACCTGATCTACTTGAAGATGACCCTGGTCATTGCAGGGGGCTTGGACTAGATGGCCTTTAAGCGTCCCTTCCAACCTAAGCCATTCTATGATTCTGTGAAGGTTGAGGTAAAACTGGTGCCCACTTGCTGTAAAACAAGAGCTGAAGGTGTCCATCCCCAGGCTGCCAAACGGGGCTAATGCCAGTTCCCAGAGAGGATTCCCTGGTACCCACTGCTTCCCTTCTCCCTGAAATACCTGCCTGGAGCAGGTGCCAGAGCAGAGAAGGTACAGGACAGGATTAAGCCAGCCCCAGGCCAGCCACACAGCCCACGTGGGAGCAGATAAGTGAGGCCGTGAGCAGCATTTGCACTAACGAGCAGAAATAAAGCTGCGGAACAGCTGCTGACAGGAAAATGCACAGTTTCTGCTTTGATTTAGGGTATGTAGGGAAGGACAGTCGTGGAGCTCAAACTGAGCTGACTGCCCAGCCTTAGCTAAGCCATTCCTGACATTAGGCAGAGAGATATAATATGATCCAGTTTATTGCATCCAGGGTTGGCTTCTGCTGCCCATCTCCTTCCAGCTCTCTCACGGGGCGTTGGCAAAGCCCATCCTGCCATTCGTCCTCCAGCCACCTGGCTCCTCTGCTCACAGACTGCCCTTCTGCCTTTGCCCTGGTGTAACTGAGCTGTCTGAAGGGCAGCATGGGAAACAAAGATGTTGGCAACTTAAATTCTCATTGACTCTGTGTCCAAAGTGCAGCCACCATGGTTCAAAAGTCTCCCAGAGCAAAATTGCTTCTGTTCTCAAAAGACTTTACATTCAACTTTAAATTCCAAGTGGGCCCAGTTCTTTCTCTCTTCCTTCTAAAGGGCAAGCACGTCTTGGAGCCAGTGCCACAATCTGTGCAAAACTAGTGGAGGGAAAAAAATTCAGTGCGTGTTCTTCCTGATTAATTCTGAAAATCTTTTACTAAGAAACGTCTTTAGCAACCTCCCTTTCAGAAAATCAGCTGGCACTGTAAGCTGAGTGAACAAAACAATGACCTCCAAGCTCCTACTAAGTGAGAAAATAACCATTTTTGCCCCTCCCGTTTTGTTAACAGAGTCATCCAAGAACCACACAGCTTGAAAGTGATGTGACAGGCCCCTGTCTGATACTAATTCACATCCCAGTCCTCTCCAACAAGCCCGTGCCAGGAGTGTGCGTTCAGGCATTGCTCTCCTCACTTCCTTCCCAGTCTGCTTTCAGCTGATGCTCTGTGCTGGCTGAATGGCCACAGACACAAGCTGTCCATCTCCCTGCTGCTCGCAGCCTAGCTTGCCTGATGAAAACTATCCCAGTTAAGTGGGTAGTCTGGGAGCAGCTTGTCACTGCCACATGTATATAGCATCAGGAAAAAAAAAAAAGTCAAACCAGCAATCCCTTTTTTGGAAAAAGCCAATGCTGCCTTTAGTTCTCACTCCCACTTCTTCCCAGCAGGAAATCAAGGCGGCTTCCCCGGACCTTTTCCAGCAGTGCCCTTTGTGTAGAAGTTACCTTTCTGCCTGTTCAGGCTTCAAAATATCAAAGAGCAAAAGGTGACCCGCATAGCATGTAAACATGCCGCTGTGAGCTTTGGGGCCGCGCTTTGTACCACTCTTAGCCCAAGTGTTTGTTCTGTGATAGAGGTGAATAAAATGGTCATGTGCCTTGGAAGCACAAGGGAAGCAAAGCACCTTTTTCACTTACAGATGCTCTTTCACAAGCCACACACTTCTCCACTTACACATTCCCAAGCATTTAAGAAATATTAATTCTGCTGCAGAAAAGCCTCTAAGGTATAACTGTACTGTCTTTCTAGAGAGGAGCAGCAACATGAAAAGGTTAAGTGCTCTGTTTCTTGTGCAGGATCCTGGAAAGAAATTCAACATGTTGGTTCTTAAAAACAAAAACAAACAAAGAAAACCTCCAAAGCTCACACTTTGAAAAGCAAATGCTGCTTGGATGCCAAAAGTTAAACCAGCATCGGGTTATAGATGCTGGGATTGTAAAAGTTCACATTGCACAAGTGCTTTTCTGCACTTGTGAGCAGCACAGACACCATCTTAAGTGACTGTCCTAGGCTTCAGTTACTAGCTTAGAAAACGCTGATTTTATGGGGAAAAAAAGATAAACTTTGCTTCCTTTAGACTCCCACTGTGCAACATATATACCCACCCACAGTCATTTAAACGCGGAACAATCTGTCATATTTGCCCATTATGGTTGTGAAGCAGGGCTCCAAACCCATCCCGGTGGATACCTTTCTGAGTCTGGCCGCAAAAAACCGGATCACGCTGTATCTTCTCCCGGTGTGTGAAGATCTCGAAGACAGCTGGGCAACCAGCACAGGAATCTTTCAGGAAAGACACCTTCCTACTGTCTCCTTCCTTAAGCTCTCTGTTTGTGTAATGCTTCTGCTTTTGTTTATGCAGAAGAGGGATACTTGTGAAACCTAATTAACCACTGGAGAAGATGATGTTTCTGGGTAAGCACTTCCACCCTCTGTGAGAAAACATTAAGCTAGTTTCACGTCCCTCAGCGAACATCCACGTCCAAGATTTTCTTCACAATCACAACCTGAAACCATGCCCAGGAGGCCCCAAAAGAGCACCTTTGCCCTCCTCAAAACCTTGCCGCCGCCGGCAGATGAGCGGGGTCGGGACCCGCTCCTGAGAGCGCGGCTCCTCAGCCCCGCAGCCCTGGAGCTGGGCTCGGCCACGTCCCCGCTCGGCAGCGCCCCTTCCTTCCCATGCGGGCTGCGGGCCCGCACCCCTCCGGGAGCCCAGCCGGGTACCTGTTGCTGCCGGCGGTGCTGCCGCGGCTCACAGCCCGCTCCGCGACGCCGCTCGCCCGCCGCCGCCCAGCGCTCCTCGGGCACCGCGGTGCCCCATCCCGGGCGGCAGCGCCCGCAGCTCGAAAACTAGTAACAGCGAATAATAACAATTAAAAAAAATAAAATTAAAGTTTTAAAATTAAATTTAAAAAATTAAAATTAGGAGAAGCAAGGGCAGCTCCTCGCCAGCCGCCGCGCGCCGCCGCTCTGGCAGCGAACGAAGCCGCTGCCGGCTTTTCCTTGCGGAGGTGCGGGAGGGAGGAGGAGGAGGAGGCGGAGAGGGGGCGGAGGCGGTGCTGCTGCGCGGCCGCGGCCCGCCCCCACCCCCCGGGGGTGAGGAGGTGCGAAGCCCCCCGGGTCGGCCCCGGGGGATGTCGTGGAGCCGGCGCTGCCCGTGCCTCCGTACCTTTTTGGGAGAGGCGGCGGTGCGGCTCTTCCGTTTTTTCATTCGATGCGTTTGGCCCCTCAGGCCGTTTGTCCCAAAGGCGGAACATCCGCAAAATCCCTCTGACCCTTCCCGCGTGGAATGAGGCAGGGAACGGGCTGCCGCCGCTTTCCTTCCCTGTGGCTGGTGGGCCACTCGCTGCAGCCTCCGCTGCCTTCAGTAGCGTGTGTGAAAGCTCTAAATTTGGATATTGGGCGGGCTGAAGACAGCAGTTAAAGGCGAATATAAATGAAAGAACATTGCAATGAATGGATCTTGCATTTCTTCCTTTAAGCATCTTTCCTGTTACCCCAAGGGAAAAAAAGGCAGGAATACCGTATTTCCCCGGAGCCTGTGAGGTATTTTCTTCAAATTTAGTCTTCCTTCCAAAATGTATAGTCCTATTTACTATCAATGTATCTCTAGAGAGATATGGACTTTGCATGTATTTATTGCTACCCTTAAGACTTACTCATTTCTCTTCTGTAACCTTTTTTTTTTTTTAATACTGGACTTTACATCAACCAACAGAAGTACCAAACATGCATGTTGTATTTTCTGTATGATTTGCTGTTCCTCTGCCAGAATTTAAAGCTGTTGTAGGGTCCTTCAACAAGCTCTCCCTTGTGCCTCCTAAACAGCTGCAAGTGCTTCTTCTTTGGGGGAGGGGGGAGAGGGAGTGAGGGGCAGAGGGAATCCCTGGCAAATCTGTGGGGTTGGTAAATAAACATAAATTTGGAAAGAGGCTTGAGAAGTCAATGCTAATACCCTTCCCATATTCCTCATCTTTCCCCATTTGGGTCAGGATAGGTAGACTCACCATTTTGAATGCAAATATTTTTCACTGAGTACACTGACCTGTCACACAGAGGATGATACCGTATGAAGAAGTTAAGCAAATTACAAGGAAGACAGAGGTTTTTACAGAGCACTGTGCATTTAAAACAACCCCCAGAACTGTCCCTGCATTAAAAAATCTAAGCTGCCAATTCCAGATGACCTATCATCTTAAGTAATTTTCAGCAGGAATAACGAACACGAGTTATTTATATTGTATGCTGAAAATAAATCCTGCAGCCTCAGAAAGTAGAAATGAGAGAAAATCACTCCAGATTCAGTAAAAGCAGAAAAGGATGCTCTTCACACTGGTGTGCAGACCTGTGGGGCCTACAGGCTGTTTCCAAGTTTTCTGAGTTCATACGGGCTCTACAGCAATCACAGATGTGGTATTTCCAGAGGCACCCATTTCTTCACCAGGAAAAGTGTAGGGACTGTTGCTAGCACAGTGTCACTGCTGCAGCTCCAAGGCAAAATTTTATGGGTGACCTTTCTACATCTCTGACTGAATCAACTATTCCCCCATTTCATGTGTGTCACATAGGATGTGAACTCTGAGGCAAAGGCAGAGAAGTCACTTTCTGGAATAAGCAGCTGTGCGCTTTGGGCTATGGAATACCAGGGAAAGAGGAGAGGAAATATTTGTGGCAATGCTGAAAGCTATAAATGTCTCATCATGCATACTTAATATGTGTTTGAGTCCATTTCAGCCTTTTAGGGGGCGGCAGCTCTCACTGTGGAAGGCTGGTTAATTTGTTACAGGTTTTCAGTGCCATAGGCTAATTGCAGCATCTTACTTCAACCTGGAGTCTCCTACAGTTCTGGTCAATTGTTACAAATTCCCTCTGGCCTTTTTGATCTTATCTTGCAGAAGATTTTTTGAACTTAAGGTTGCAGATGCAAATTACCTCGTTCATCTTGCAGCCTCCTCTTTCAAGGAAATCTCCTCTGTCCTATGCAAATATATGGGATAGGGATGTATGAGCGGTTTCTCTTGGTTTCTCAATATAGTTTAGCATAGCAAATGCAAAAACCTACTCTCCTCCTCTCCATCACCCCAAGCCCTACACACACTCCCACTTCTCTGCCCCCAGTGCTTGTTGAAACAGCTGGGAGACTGAGGTTTATGGATGCTCTAGATAAAATCTTTGCCCCACTTAGCCCTTCTGGACATGTATTCATCCTGACACACATGCTTTTGAAAGGCTCGGGACAGTCATTCCACGTGTGTCTTGTTTTGCTAATTCAGTGGAAATTGCCAGAGAGCTCTGTCTCCCTCCATCATCAGGCAGGAACTGAAGCTGCCATCGTATTGTGGCTGTGATCATGCTACTATGCCTATAAATTATTCACGGTATTGCAGCGTAATCCTCTGTTATGTTAAAAATAGGTCATCATGAGTGTCCCCAGTGAAATTTCTAAGTGACAACAGCTGATTTTAGCTTTGTCTCCAGAAAACAGTGACCTTTTCAAAGCAGTAATTGACCATTATGGTGTACTTCTATCTCTCTGACAGCTCCAGTGCACCTTCACAAACACTAATTCTCAGCAATGGTAACCCCACATTATGCTTGAGACAACTAAACCAGTGCTACTAAATTACCTGCTGAGCTTTGCCGAAGCACTTTGCTTTCTATTAGCCTTTGCTTCCAGGCCAAAGAGTAAATCAGGATTATCAGAGAAGAGATAAAGTCTGAGAATACCTAAATGCTCTCCTCCTCTCAGGCACTCAGAAAGCTTCTCAAAAGGGCTGAGCAGGATTTTCTGGCTGATATGCATCAGTTACACATCGCTCTGGGGGGGTGGATATATGAAGAAGTACTTCACTTTTCCCATTGCCACACAGTCTCCAGCCCACTGAATCCCCTGAATCAGGAGAGCAGGAGGCTTTCAGGTCCATCGCAGACCTAGAGAAACCTGGAAAGGGGGAGCAAGACCCAGCAGTCTGGATAGAGGTCTGGGGGAAAGCCTCTTTCTTTCCACCTTAACATACTGTGTGGGAGGGCTCTGTGTGGACCCCCCCCGAAAATGTGGGAAATTGTTGAAATTTCCCTGCTTGCTGTGGGGATGTGTCTGTTATGCAGATACAAAGACTTAGCTCAGGCCTGGGTGACTTCATTCACCTGGAAGCAAGGACTGGTGGTGGGTGGCAATATTCAGCAGACCATGCAGACAGCAATTTGCACGGCAGTCTCTTGTTAGCATGTTCAGACCAGCAAGAGGCCAAAGGAGGTGGGGGCATGGTTGGGCAGGCCACAGCTTTGAGCTTTGGGTGTCTAAGGTAGATTAGGCCTGCCCTAGCCTTTAAGGAAGACAATTTATACATTTTTTCCCTATGTAACTCATCTTTTTTGTGTTTCTGTGTAACTCCCATGCTCAGAAGGGATGCACAAGGCATCTTCTTATTGCTGATGGACATCCCACAGGACATCTCCAGCAGGTATCACACCCAGGCAAGTCTTCTGTGGGAATACAGGGTGCAAACCTGACTGCTCTTACCTGGAGATCTTGGTCCAAAAATATAGGTGAATGATCATATTTAAGAGTGGGGAACACGGCAGGTGCTGGAACCATCACTTAGGAAAGGTTTTAGGGCAGAGGTGAAAGACAAGAGCCTGACCCTTGCCGTGAGAAATATGGGCAAGGACTTTAACTTTCTGACCTTATGTAAGTTTGCCACTACTCTTTCCAACTAAACATAATAAAGTGTTGCCACAATTCTCCTACTGTACCCTGCCGATGCTGCTCTTTGGATTGACTCCATTCCTGTACTTATACCTTCTCTGTCCAGCTTGTTGGACATTCATTGTCATCCTGTAACACTTCTTGCTCTCTTTCTAGAAGAGCTTGATACCCACTTGTTTTTCTCAGCTGACATCCTCTAACCACTCTGCAATCATTTCCCCCCTTTTACTTCCCATCACTGTGTTGCTGCTCCACCTTCAAGTTCCTCATTTCTTGTGATGGTGCTTTTGCAAGTCTTTCCACTTGCTGCTCTGGGGTGCTCTGTGGGGAAAAGTTACTAGTGCTGACCGTCTGCAGTGATTCAGGAACAAATGCCGTTTTCTGGGGCTTCTGGCCAGATGCTCAGAACAGCTGGATCTTTGGGAAAGACCAAAGCAAAATGCAGTGGTTGCATCCTGTGGCGTGGTGGCCAGGACGCTCTTGGTATGCCAAGGAACAGCTATGGATACAGAGGGAGAGGGCTGGGGACAGAAAGGGGAGTCAGCTTTTTGTGTACCTCAGAGATAACACTTTCCCTAGGTAATCCTTCTTTTATCTGTCCTTTGTCCCACTTTGCTGCATTTATGGTGGTCTGAGAAAGCTGCCTTGAGACCAGGAACACTTCCCACAATGGGCTGTGCTTCTCGCAGCATTTGGTGTTCGGGAGGTGTATGCACAAGCATACACCCTACCTGTCCTCATGTATACAACTTGAGAGAGCTGCATGAAGGAGCCACCACTTGCATTTTTTTCCCCCAGAACCTGTTTCAAAATCAGCACTGATGCCTCTTCTGGGCAGGTTTTGGGTGGCAATGTTCATGCAGGGTTGGAGGGAGCAGCGCATTCCAGTTTCTCAGACTGCTTAGCAACCAGGGCTGGCTGAGCCGCTCTTAAGTGCACGCCAAGTGTGTGGATGGCATGTCTAGTACTGCAGCTCTAGCCTCATTTTTTCCCTGTCCCTTGTTTTTGAAAATAATTCCTTGTTTTCTAGTTAAGGCACCTGAAGAACTGTTGGAAACTAATTTTTGCTTTCCTGGACAGCTGGAAGTCAGCTACACTATGAGATGGTCCAAGCTGCTATAGGAGGGATCGGAGACTTGGAGAGACAGGCACTACGAGCCTGCTTTTTGGGAGCATGACTGCAGGATGATGTTGTCCATGCTGCTGGCGATGGGCTGGCTTGAAGTCCTGCTGCTGGACAGCCACAAAATCAACTTGCCCAGAGGAGTGCAGGGAGTGGAACACATTGTTTTCCATGGGTCTGCAGCATGTGAGATACCTGCTTAGGGCTGCCTGTCCCAGTACAACCAACATGCTAAAGATCAAGAAGGCCCTGTTACACCATCTCCAGGAACAGATTCAGCTTTGTAGACAGAAAGTGAATATGTTCCTGGCTTCCTCATTGGGATCCTCTTGAATCATTAGGTAATATCTCACCTCTACTTGTTTCTTGGCTCTCAGATGCCCAGACCTGTCTCCCTGCCACAACCTTCACTGTCCATCATGACAGCAGGCTGAGATCCTGAATCTCTTTGGGGTTCTCTTAGGGATTGAGGCTATCTCTTCCCGTGTTATCAAGCAGTAATGCCTGCTGCTGAAACTTGCTGCTTACATCAGGACTACAGTTAAAAGGTGGCCCCAGCCCATGTTCACCTCCATACTCCCCTTACACCCTCACCTGCACTTGAAAGGCAAATTTTAGGAAAGCTCTAAAGCACAGAAGAGGAGAAACCCTTTTTTTTTATACATGCCCAAGCACACTCTGGTTCTCCTCCACCCCATGCTATGAAGCAGACAACTGGCCTGGAAGGACCAAGGATCATGAAAGACTGTATTATATGGTGAAAGACACTATAGGACATGTTAGCAAACATGGAAGGTATCCCTAAGTGCATGACTGAAAGAGCAAGTCAAGAGCATCCAGGACTTTGGCCTGCCTTGCTGTGACCTCCAGCAGCAGCGTAGAGACAGGCCCTGCCTTCATCCTGCTCTGTGAGCCCCATAGGTCATGGCAAGAAGCGGAGGAGCTGTGAGGGTAATGAGCATGGTCTGGGGAAAACAATAGTCAGGTAGAAGAAGGCTGCAAAGGCTGGGGTGGAGGAAAAGGAGTAAATAATGCCAGACAAGTTTAAAAATACAGTTCCATGTATGAATCCTGCAGTGCTGCACACCTGTATTCCTGCCCGTCTGTATCATGGCAGTTTCATAATAGAAACCCAGAAGGAGTCCTCAGGTGCAAAGGCTCCGAGCAATTTCCACCCTTAGTAACAGAAGTGTAACACCAGGTTTGCCTTGTAATCGTTCCCAGATAAACTGCAGTATGAGCGACCTGGCGAGGTCCTTGGTGCCGAGACCAGGCTCCTCTTTCCTTCTTGTGGGCCACGATTCTGCACAGAGGATTACAGCTTTGGGAAATGATTTTCATTCCCTCCCTGCCTCCAAGATACCACCACTTCCCTCTTTTCCTCAGCAGCACATATTTCTGTGGCTTAAATATAGCAAATACAAAACAAGTGCAGCACACACAAAATGCCATTTGGGGGAGTGCAATGAACATGCTGCCTCTGTAATGTAATGAGCCCCAAGTGCATCTGCCAAATATTTGGACTGAGATTCCAAGGGAGAGGGGGTGGTCTGCAGCACAGAGAAGCTCCAACCAAACCCTCATACCAGTGGCCCCAGGCATGTCTTGAGGGGATACAGGTTCCTTGTTGGTCCAGCCCACCTTCACCTGGAGGCGATCGACCACTAATAGCAGTTATTTCCTCTAGGAAAGGTGAAGAGCAGCTTTGTGTGAATGGATTTAAAATTCACAAATAATACGTAAAGCAAATAAGAAGTGTTTCTTTAGGGGTGTGGTCTGGCTTTGTGGCTGAGGTTAAATGACACCAGTGAAACCATGCCAGTTTTTGAACATCTGACCCTGTGTACTATTTTCAGTGCAGTGATTTTTGAAGTGATTAATGACAACAACTTGGCACTACTCAGAGGCTGGTGTTGCTGATTAAGCTAACTCTTCCTTGGCTCACAACAGGCATCAGGAATGGAGTGGGCAGGAAGCTCCCCAGAGCGACAGAAGAGGCAGAGCACATCAGGACCTCCCGAGCTGCCTGTGTTTCAATGGGGAAATTAGAAAAAAAAAGGCTACCGACATCCAACTCCAGAGCTGAGCTCAGCAGTGCTGGAGTGCTCTGCTCCTCCGGTGGCTTTCTTTTTCTTTGAGAATATTTTTGTATGGATTCTTTTCAACATTCCCACCCCTCTCAGTAAAAAATAAGAGCCTCCCTTGTTAAGTGTGTGCTGGGATTGGTAGTGTGGCACTCCTTGCACGTGTTTGTAGGAGGATCTCAGAGATGCTACCTGGTTTCAAATCTATCTACATCTATAAAGTATCTTTTTTCTCCAAGACCCTCAAGAAAAGGAAATCTGTTAATTCAATGTGAAGGCAGTGAACAGGACTCCAAAGAACTCTCAGCTGGCAAACTGCACCTCTACACAGTCACAACCAACTGCTAAAAAGAGCACGGTGCCTTGCAGACAATATCCACGTTTACAACAGAGCTCTTCCACTACTCTGAGCTACCATGAAGTGAGAAGGATGTGAACAAAGCTCCATTTATGCCATGGAGACTGAATGCTGGCCAGCCTTGTTAGCCACTGGCATCCTAATCACAAATTTGAGAAAGCCATGGGGCTCATGTGCGAGATTTTATAAGCTCATCTCCCTGAGGTCCTACAGGAGTCCTTGAAAATTTAATGACTATGTTAATGACATATATTGAATATATTCACAGAGCTTCTAGCTGTCCTGCCAAGCCCCTCAGAGAGGCTGTCCCTCTCTCTTCTGCCACAGGTGGCTGTGACACCCCTTCAGGGAACCTCCTGGACCCCTCTTGGGAACCTCCTGGATCCCTCTCAGCTGCTGCCATACCTGAACCATAGGTGCACTCCTCTGGGAGTGAGGAGCATTGGGGGCTTTTCACTCTGGTGTCACACAGCATGAAGAGAGGATCACTTGCACAAAAGCTCATCATTGCAGGTCACTTCCCCTAGGGCTGGACACAGGGAGGGCAGGAAGGCAGGGCTGGCCTGGGGAGCAGCCTGGTGTGATGAAAGGGGAGCTGTTGCAAGCCCTTGTGTGCACTGCTATAGGCACCTCAGAGAGCTCTGAGTTTTTCAGGCAGTTTTGGCATTTGCTTCCCAGGGTGGTCATTTCACCTGAGATTTTGGGCTTGAGCATTTATTTCGCTGGACTATTTTGAGTGTCTTTTCTTCTCATTACCTTAGCTACTGGGTCCTGGTTAAGAGGCAAAGCTCAAGTAAATATCAGTTTAATGGTAAGCAGCTGCTGCAGGGCTTCCTCGTTGAACCTGCTATCACAAAGATGAGTCTACCTGGCTCCTGCAGTGGATCTGCCTCCCGTTGCCCTGTGGGTGGGAATGCTGGGCTGTGGGCCCCTAGGGGCACCAGCCACACTTGTGCCCACTGCTGCCAGGCTAGCACCAGGCGACAGTCATGGTCAGTGAAAGAGCTCAGGTCTTCCAGCAGTGAAGGATCCCTATTTCTATGCTCTGAATTGGCACCTGGAGGGGCTTCTTGTTTCAACTCTTGCCCTCTCTCCTTCTCACACACACTCACTATTGACTAAGAGGAACCTGAGGTAACCAGTTTGGGGAGCTAGAACACTAAGTCTCAAAGAAGGCTGGAATAGAGGTCATTCAAACTGCCCCAGTTTGGGTGCAGCCAGTAGTGTTTATCCACTGCCATCTGTTCAGGCAAGGGCTGGGTCACGGTGGGCTTTTCCCCAAAATATCACTTTATTTTCTCACTCTTTGTGGCTTCCTTTCTTTCTACCTCACTTTTTGTCTTCCAGTCTTTTTATCAACTATTAGAACTCAAGGTACCATTTCCAAGCTCTGCATCTCAGAACTTTCCAATTCCCAGACTACCTGCAATTAAACCAGAGTAAACCAATGCCACCTGCATAAGTTAGATTGAAGACATTTATGCTCAGGATATCCATAGTGGTTTTGGTTCGCCTGTTTTCCAGTTGCCAAAGACACAGGAATATCAGTGACTCTTTCATAGCATAAACCCCTGCTTCAAACCATTTCCCTGCTCCTGGATGCCAGATCAACGACACACTACTTAAAATTCTGTGTGGCCCCCACAAGCACTGCTGAGATATAGGAGAAATCCTAATATTCGGAAATCTTCCCACCATCAACGTTTTAGTGCCTGTGTGACATTGTCAACTGCTTGACTACCCTCTCTCTCTCTCTCTCCCCCTCATACATACACACAGACTGTTTTTGCTCCTCGCCTTTCAACTCTGCACTTCCTGACCCGGTTGTTTTGTGCCTGTCACACCCATGGTACACCAACCACAAGGCTTTGGTTTAGCATCCAGGCAGGCGGAAGCTCATTTCACAGGCAGCTGAGCTGTGCCTCGAATTATTAAAGGGGTGAGGTTGTTTATGCCAGCCACTCACGTTAGCCAAGACACATTTATTTTGTGAATTTAATGACAGGACTGAGCGACAAAAAGCTTGTGTTTCTTGGAAATTTGTAAAGATGCTATGTAAAAACAGGAGGGGAAAATTGTGTGAAAAGAAAGGCAATTTTGCATCAGCCTTTGATGCTACACTTGTTTTGCAAGCTTAGAAGGCGGCCCAAGCACACCTGATCAGTGGTTTCTCTCTGGCTTGTACATACCTTCCTCTTTTCTCTGAGGGCTGGTTAAATGTCACTTGTTTATTTAACCCGGATTTTCCCCTCACTGTTGTTATTATTAGTGATCTAGAAATATTGTCAACAGATATGAACCAAAAAAAGCTGCCTTCCAGAAAAGGAGAAGGAAACACCAAAAAGATCAAAGATCTTTAATAAAAAAACAGGGAGAGAACAAACAGAAAGTGTCTCTCATTTCAATCTCTTTTTTTTTTCATTTTGGGCCTCATGGGCTCAAACTTTTCTGCTTCATATATGGAGTGCGATGCCCCGTTAAAAATATCCCTCCAGCTGCCCACGACAGCTGGAAGTGCCGGAGCACTGCGGGTGGGTCAGTGTGGGGGCGCCTGGGGTGGGGATGGG
>VYZQ01030170.1:75235-111528 GCA_013400655.1 Mystacornis crossleyi
ACAACAGAGCTCTTCCACTACTCTGAGCTACCATGAAGTGAGAAGGATGTGAACAAAGCTCCATTTATGCCATGGAGACTGAATGCTGGCCAGCCTTGTTAGCCACTGGCATCCTAATCACAAATTTGAGAAAGCCATGGGGCTCATGTGCGAGATTTTATAAGCTCATCTCCCTGAGGTCCTACAGGAGTCCTTGAAAATTTAATGACTATGTTAATGACATATATTGAATATATTCACAGAGCTTCTAGCTGTCCTGCCAAGCCCCTCAGAGAGGCTGTCCCTCTCTCTTCTGCCACAGGTGGCTGTGACACCCCTTCAGGGAACCTCCTGGACCCCTCTTGGGAACCTCCTGGATCCCTCTCAGCTGCTGCCATACCTGAACCATAGGTGCACTCCTCTGGGAGTGAGGAGCATTGGGGGCTTTTCACTCTGGTGTCACACAGCATGAAGAGAGGATCACTTGCACAAAAGCTCATCATTGCATGTCACTTCCCCTAGGGCTGGACACAGGGAGGGCAGGAAGGCAGGGCTGGCCTGGGGAGCAGCCTGGTGTGATGAAAGGGGAGCTGTTGCAAGCCCTTGTGTGCACTGCTATAGGCACCTCAGAGAGCTCTGAGTTTTTCAGGCAGTTTTGGCATTTGCTTCCCAGGGTGGTCATTTCACCTGAGATTTTGGGCTTGAGCATTTATTTCGCTGGACTATTTTGAGTGTCTTTTCTTCTCATTACCTTAGCTACTGGGTCCTGGTTAAGAGGCAAAGCTCAAGTAAATATCAGTTTAATGGTAAGCAGCTGCTGCAGGGCTTCCTCGTTGAACCTGCTATCACAAAGATGAGTCTACCTGGCTCCTGCAGTGGATCTGCCTCCCGTTGCCCTGTGGGTGGGAATGCTGGGCTGTGGGCCCCTAGGGGCACCAGCCACACTTGTGCCCACTGCTGCCAGGCTAGCACCAGGCGACAGTCATGGTCAGTGAAAGAGCTCAGGTCTTCCAGCAGTGAAGGATCCCTATTTCTATGCTCTGAATTGGCACCTGGAGGGGCTTCTTGTTTCAACTCTTGCCCTCTCTCCTTCTCACACACACTCACTATTGACTAAGAGGAACCTGAGGTAACCAGTTTGGGGAGCTAGAACACTAAGTCTCAAAGAAGGCTGGAATAGAGGTCATTCAAACTGCCCCAGTTTGGGTGCAGCCAGTAGTGTTTATCCACTGCCATCTGTTCAGGCAAGGGCTGGGTCACGGTGGGCTTTTCCCCAAAATATCACTTTATTTTCTCACTCTTTGTGGCTTCCTTTCTTTCTACCTCACTTTTTGTCTTCCAGTCTTTTTATCAACTATTAGAACTCAAGGTACCATTTCCAAGCTCTGCATCTCAGAACTTTCCAATTCCCAGACTACCTGCAATTAAACCAGAGTAAACCAATGCCACCTGCATAAGTTAGATTGAAGACATTTATGCTCAGGATATCCATAGTGGTTTTGTTTCGCCTGTTTTCCAGTTGCCAAAGACACAGGAATATCAGTGACTCTTTCATAGCATAAACCCCTGCTTCAAACCATTTCCCTGCTCCTGGATGCCAGATCAACGACACACTACTTAAAATTCTGTGTGGCCCCCACAAGCACTGCTGAGATATAGGAGAAATCCTAATATTCGGAAATCTTCCCACCATCAACCTTTTAGTGCCTGTGTGACATTGTCAACTGCTTGACTACCCTCTCTCTCTCTCTCTCCCCCTCATACATACACGCAGACTGTTTTTGCTCCTCGCCTTTCAACTCTGCACTTCCTGACCCGGTTGTTTTGTGCCTGTCACACCCATGGTACACCAACCACAAGGCTTTGGTTTAGCATCCAGGCAGGCGGAAGCTCATTTCACAGGCAGCTGAGCTGTGCCTCGAATTATTAAAGGGGTGAGGTTGTTTATGCCAGCCACTCACGTTAGCCAAGACACATTTATTTTGTGAATTTAATGACAGGACTGAGCGACAAAAAGCTTGTGTTTCTTGGAAATTTGTAAAGATGCTATGTAAAAACAGGAGGGGAAAATTGTGTGAAAAGAAAGGCAATTTTGCATCAGCCTTTGATGCTACACTTGTTTTGCAAGCTTAGAAGGCGGCCCAAGCACACCTGATCAGTGGTTTCTCTCTGGCTTGTACATACCTTCCTCTTTTCTCTGAGGGCTGGTTAAATGTCACTTGTTTATTTAACCCGGATTTTCCCCTCACTGTTGTTATTATTAGTGATCTAGAAATATTGTCAACAGATATGAACCAAAAAAAGCTGCCTTCCAGAAAAGGAGAAGGAAACACCAAAAAGATCAAAGATCTTTAATAAAAAAACCAGGGAGAGAACAAACAGAAAGTGTCTCTCATTTCAATCTTTTTTTTTCATTTTGGGCCTCATGGGCTCAAACTTTTCTGCTTCATATATGGAGTGCGATGCCCCGTTAAAAATATCCCTCCAGCTGCCCACGACAGCTGGAAGTGCCGGAGCACTGCGGGTGGGTCAGTGTGGGGGCGCCTGGGGTGGGGATGGGTGTCTCACACTAACTCCTCCGACCACAAAAAGCTCTCTCCCCCGTCTGCATAACTCTGTGTCCGCCCATGGACCACAACCAAAACGAAGCAGCTGCGAGAAGCAGGTGAGAGGAGCACTTAGTGTAAACAGGAATAACAAAAATGCTCCATAAGACAGCACCCTTTTTTCCTGGCCATCCTTGTCCTGCATATTAAGTAGGTCTGATCATGCTCATCCAGAAAGGTGCTTCAATCTGAGTTTGTAGGCCAAATATCTCACTACAATCCATCTATCTGGATGAAGCAGACACTGTTGCCTTGGTGATGGGACTTCTCACCCTCTGGGCTGCAGGGAGTACAGCACATGCTTTCTCCATCTCCGGGAATGTGAGATAAGCCAAAAGGACAAGTAGGGCTGGTGGGACCTGTAAACATTTTCAGGACAGTGATCCGCAGTGTCCCAGAAGTCAGGAAGGAGAAGCTTCCATTCCTGACGCATTTCGAGGCTGCTCATCCTTACAACAGCCTCCTGAAGAATTGGGAACTTGTATGCTGGAAAAAAAGTAGCCATGTCAAACTCTTTGGGCTGAAAACATGGGAGAAACAGTATCTCTGTATACCTCTGAGGTAGCCATCTGCTGGAATACCATACAGATATGCACACATGAGTATCCTCAGAAGACATAATTCTCTTAAAGTTACACCACTTTGATGTACTCTGTGGGGAGGGGTCATACCTGAGGGGTCTCAGCAAAGCAGGTCGGTGAGATACAGCACGGAAAGGAACCTGGCCCCATGGGTCACAAACAAGCTGTGCCATGGATGTCCCCCTGTGACATTTTGACAAGCCACTGCAGTTGTACGTCCAAGAAAAGCAAAGTGTCTGGTACTGCTTTTGGGGAAGAGAAAAGTTGCTTAACCTGAATTGTTGCTGAATAAAGAGTCTCAACTATAAGTTAATATCCAAGGCTTTATCCTCAGTTTTTTCTAACATCTCTAACCTCATTATGTGCAGGCAGTGCACATAACCAGGTACAGCGGCTACCTTTCATTTCAGCTAAGCCTCAAAGTTGGTCACAAACCACAGAACAAAAGCTCTTTTCTCTCTTGTAAAAAACAGGCAGGCTTTAGAAGGATGTAGAGGCATTTGGTGAATTTTTGAAGCACTCCTTAAACATTTGATGCAGTTACTGTTCTGCTGGGAGCCTTGAGGGGCAGCAGTGCTGGACTGTATCTGTATGCCATAGGCAGCATGTCAGTCCTGGGCAAGGAAAGGGCCCTGGGACTCTGACACTGTGCGGGGCACCATCTAAAATGGGGCTCTGGTCTGTTGGACTGGAGCACGCACTTAATGAATTAATGAAAAAGACAGCATTGGTTTTCCACCCCATTCTTTGGAAACACTGATGTGATTTTGTGCCAGCTTTGACCTGAGAGGGAGGTCATGGTTGTACCCCCCGTACAACCAGAGGGCATATACAGGAGGTGGGAAGTGGAGGTATGACGTGAGGTCAGTGTAGAGCAGCTGCATGAAAAGATCTGCAATAAATCACAGCCTAATTTCTATTTTTCCTGTGCATTCTCAGTTTGGATATGGTGATCAGTGCTAACAAATACTTGGACCCAATTCTCAAAGGAATACTACTTAAGTTTGCCAGCAACACTAAAGTGGGAGGAGCTGTTGACTCCCTCAGGGGCAGAGAGTGCCTGCAGAGAGACCCGGACAAATTAGAGGACTGGGCAATCACCAACTGTAAGAACTTTCCAAAGGGCAAGTGCCAGATTCTGGACCTTGGATGGGGCAACCCTGGTTGTGTGCATAGACAAGAGAATGAGGCTGGAGAGAAGCACTGTGGAAAGGGACCTGGGGGTCCTGGTTGATGGCCAGTGGAACCTGAGTCAGCAGTGCCCTGGCAGCCAGGAGGGCCAAGCATGTCCTGGGGCATATCAGGCACAGCATCGACAGCCAGGCAAGGGAGGGGATTGTCCCGCTCTGCTCTGCACTGGCTTGGCCTCTCCCAGAGTACTGGGGGCAGTTTTGGGTGCCACAATATGAGAGAAATGTTAAGCTACTGGAGAGCATCCAAAGAAGGACAACAAAGGTGTGAAGGGCCTTGAGGGGAAGCCGTATGAGGAGCAGCTGAGGTAATTTGGTCAGTTCAGCCTGGAGAAGAGGAGACTGAGGACAGACCTCACTGCAGTTACAACTTCCTCGTGAGGGGAAGAGGAGGAGTAGATGCTGATCTTTTCTCTGTGGTGACCAGTGACAGGACTCGAGGAAACTGTGTGAAGTTGAGTCAGGGGAGGTTTAGTTTGGGTATCAGGAAAATGTTCTTCCCCAGAGGGTGTTTGGGCACTGGAACAGGCTCCCCAGGGGAGTGGTCACAGCACCAGCCTGACAGAGTTCAAGAAGAATTAGAGCAATACTCCTGGGCACATGACATGACTCTTGGGGATGGTCCTGTACAGGGCCAGAAGTTGGACTCAATGATCCTGATTGGTCCTTTCCAACTCAGCATATCCTATGATTCTGTGATATATTTGCCATATTTGCTGAGTGCTTGCAAATTCTGTTCATGGATGTGTTTGCTTAATCTAGGAGCTCCTGCTGTGCCAAGCCTCTGGTCCCAGTCAGAGGCTGTGCTGGTACGGTGGCATCGCGCCTCCGTGTGAGCCCTCAGCTCTCCTCTCAGGCAAACCAGGGTCTGCCAGGAGAGCTGACTCGTGCCCAAATCTCCCTCCCTCTCTGGACTTGTCTCCTTATCTTAGACAGTAGGGAAAATCCACACCTGTTTGGCTGCAGTGATGAGGGGAAGCCTTGTGCTAGTGGAAGGGATTTCTTTTTAATGAAATATAACTTCAGAATCTCAGGCACTTAGAGTCACTAAAAATTAAACAGCATTTTGCCCAAAGTGGGTGTTTTGACCTAACAAAATTGTAAGAGTAACTGAAGACACTTGCTTTGAGTTAACATAGTGAGTAGGGCTTAAAAGAAATCAAACCTATCACTGCCTGTACTTTCAAGAGGCTAAAAGAATTTCTCTCTGAAACTCTGGCATACTACAGCTGTGCCCTGTTCAACACTGGCCATGTTGCAGAGCAGAGGGAGTTGTGCTTCACTGAACCTAAGCACAGTCACTTGCAAAATCTCTGCAGAACCTCTGAAGGAGAAAGCACCATGTCAGTGCAAGGCACTGCTATTACAAAACAAGGGAAAGAGCTAACACTTTCTTTGAGGATGAACATTTAGAAGCTTTGAAAACCTACTGCATTTTTGTGAAGATAGTTCTAGCATACTTTGTCAAACCCAGCTCTGTGACCTGCGATTCCAATGTAAAATAAGGAAAAACAATGCCTATTGGAGCATAAGTAAATGAAAATGGTGGAACTATGAATTACACTGAGGAAAATACAGAAGTTTTCAATAAATGTTTTGGTTTGCATGTGGGAAAATATCAGTGCCATCTTACAGTCTGTATCAATGGGAAAATATTTCCCCCTTGATCTTTCCCAGAAGAGAATTTAAAACAGTAATTTTGAGAAGAGCTATCCTAGGAACTCTTTGTTGATATTTCAGAAAACTTGAAACACCAGAGGAATTCCAGAGAGCTATAAGTTAATGTTGTGTCACTAACGATGCAACAGCCTGGAAGTGGTCTCAGCTTCATCAAGGAATAGCTGATGTAGAAGTTATATAAGCAAAATTAAAGGAGATGGAATACAATCAGCAGCACTTGTTAGGATTTTAGAGAAAATAATCATATTGATAGTATACTTGGACTTTAGTAAGAAATAAAACTTGGTACCACATGAGGTCTTGACATATGTAACCCAGCTGAGAAATCATCATGGATGCCAGTTTATAGAGAGGACATACAAAGATTGGTTCTTCCCCATGGGATTGAACTATTTTTATGTCAGTGACCTGAAAGGGAACTTTAAACAGTGATTGACTGAATATGTAGATGCTACAGTGTCTGGGGAAGTGGAGAACAGGCTGTTTGAGGAAGTGAGATTATTCATCTGGCTTTAGTATGGGCATATCTGGGAGCAAAGGAGGTAAACCATACCGACAGGATAGCATTGACTTTGTCCCAAGAAATTTGACCCTGGAAGACTAGAGGATTAAAGAGAAAAATCTGCTGGAAAGCAGACCCTCATGTGATGCTGCAACGTGAAATGACTTCAGCAGATCCTTGAACTGATCCTGATATATTTATATATATGCTTATAAAGTATGAGTAAGCATATCATCTAACCTCTGGATTTGTCCCTGGTGTAACAATTTTGGAGCACAGCGTCCATGCTGGTATCCACAACTCTCCAAGGGACTGGTCTGAAGAACCATGAAAGTGCTTAACAAATTAAAACTGTATAAGGAAACAGTCATTGATAACAGTCTGCTTGGCAAAGGATAAGAGTGGTCTGAATATAGTCTGTAGATAGTTATACGAGATTTTTATATGCAAAAGCAATAGTGAGATCTTAGCTCTCCTGGACAAGAGGGAAACTGCCTCCAAAAAACTAGACAAATCCATGCTAGAAGAAGTAAAATGTAGCTGTCTTTAACTGTGATGGTAGCTAAGCCTTGGGATGAGTTAAAAAGGTGGACAGAGATTTGCCATCATCACTTTCCAAATCAAGCTGGATGTGGAAAATAATAAAAACTAGCCCGTGGCCCAAGAGCTGAGGTCTGCACTGAGCAGGGAGTTCAGTGCCTGACAAATGCCTCCATCCGGCCTGCAAATCTGCGACTAAGCTTTGGCAGCGACTAGGTTTTGGCTGGCGCCTAAGTCTGTGCAGCAGGAGCGGGGCGGGGGCTGGCCTGTGACCGAACCGGGCCCTGCTCCTCCCTGCTCGGATCCCACCCAGCCGAGGGAGTGCACGGCGTTGTCCAGGGTCAACAGCGCTCCAGAAACAGCAGCCAAAAAGTTAATGTTCCCTTGCTAACCCGTTCAAGAGAGAGGAGAGGGGCTGAAGGGGAAGTATAGCACTGTGCCTGTGTTGTTTGGGCTCTCCAGCTGGCAGGTTTGGGAGCCAACAATCCCTCTGTCTGAGAGAGTAGCTGGGTTACATTTGTTCCCATTTACATGTAGGGGAATTGAAGAGGATGTCACCGGCTCATAGACTCGTAGGATACCTCAGGTGAGGTGGGACCTCAGAAGGTCGTCTATTCCAACCTCCTGCTCCAAGCAGGGTCATGGAGAGGTTTTTAAAATGTTCCTGCCTTTGAACAGCAGAGCCTCCTCTAGCTGTTTCTGGATCAGCCCTGCCAGAAACAACTTAGCTGTGAGGCTGGAACAGATTTTGTAAGTGGTGTATCATTCCCTTCAGATAACACAATATACAAATCGACTAACCTGCCCACATTTCTCTCCTTCCCTTCTACATTTCTGATTAAGAACACGGGCGAAATGTTTCAGAAACAGCAAAGAAGCTTAAAAACCCACTGGCTCTTCAGAGCACTTGAAAATATCCATATCAAGTCAGAGCATGTGGATGATTATCCTGGGAACCGGCATCCACCTGTGTTGAATGCAGGATGCAGCAACTGCAGTGGGGTACTTTCAATGCCAGTTCATTTGCCCAGTGGCATAAGGTGTTTCCTGAACTATCAGGATTTCTTCCACCATGCAAATGCACTGACCTCTCCTTTCTGCAAATTCATTGCCCTTCTGAGCCCAGACTGGAATACCGGGTGAGAAGTGGGGGCATAGAGACGTGAGAAAGGTATTTGAGCACAGAGGGAACATCATTGAGACTGCTTTCTTTTCTGAGCTGATGCTTTTCACTGGGGCTCAGAAAACTTGATTTGGCACTATTCACTGCTAAGTTTTCCATACCAACCGCAGCTGAGCTTTGTTTAAATGAGGCTTGCTGAAGCTGTGCTGAAAGTGAGTTTAAAGGTTCACAGTCTTTGGAGTGGATCCAGGCAGTTCTTTGTGCCTTCAACTCCCTTAGAAACTGTGGAGGGCTGGGGGCCGGGAGAAGATTTGCATGAGCAAGTTCTCCCCTTGGCTTGAATGCAAAGGGGAGCAGTGAGCAGCGGCAGAAGCTGAACACCATGGGCCAGATTCTTCCTCCTCCTCTGGGCCCTCTTATCTGCGTCTTTGCTATTTTGACTTGATAGCACTCCGTACACATGTAAATGGTGGTACAGGATGCAAGCAACGAGGAATCAAGCACCAGCAGAAGCAGTTTTAGGGGTAAGAAATTATGACACCAGCCTTATATCTCAGGTTGTGGCAGCTGGAGAGCAGGACGCTAATTTTGCTCAAATAATTTAAGTAGCAAGTCACCTTTAGCCCCTGTAAAGAGCCCCTACTACTAATGACAGCTGCACCTGTGGGGCTGAATGCCCAGTGTGCTACTTTGCACAGAGCAGCCACTGTAGAAAATATACGGTGTCCCCCCAGCTTTCTTCTGCAGTAACTTCCTTGCTGAGGAAACAAGCTGCTGAACCAGTGTGAAAGTATTTTTATTGTATCTGTGGTCCCTTTGTTCTCCATTCTCTAAGGAGAAAAAGAGTCTGGTCACCCTGTGACCTTGAAGCCCACAGACAACTTCAGATTTACACAAGAAATACCACCCAGGCTAGAAACCCGTCTCTAGTCTGAGTAGGAGAAGGATTAGTTTAATAAAAGATGACTTTACCTTCCCCAAAGGAATCATCTTCCTCTCCGGGTGCAGTCAAATCTTCTTGGGTGTGCTGCATCGTGGCAAGGACGTAGCTCAGGGAGCAGCCAGAGCCGAGTGCTTGAACCTGTTCCTACGCTACAGCTCGACTGTTTCCTTTCACCAGTTTCCTAAACATTTTGGTGGTAACAGCTTCCGCATCTGCACTTACGAAAACAATCTCATTCACACAAATGACGCCTCTTGTTTTACAGTCAGCCTTTGAGATGAGCTTTGAGGTGGGGTGTCCTTACTGCTGAGAGAGAGGTTGATTTTGAGAGCAGAGGAGGCAGGACAGGCTCAAAATGCACCCTGCCCGGTTGCTGAATGCCACGGCTGCCAGCGGCAGCCCTGTCAGCCCGGGGTGTAAGAGTTTTGCATATGAATTGGAATGTTTTCTGGTGGCAGGGGAACAATTCACCCTGCTCGGACTGCAGAGCAACTCCTCCCTTTCATCCCTGGGACAGCGTGACAAGAGGAAACCCCCAGGCTCTCTCAGTGTCATGTGTTCATGAACTAATTTTTCTTTTAGCACGGCAGCAGAGACATCACTTCCTCACTCACACTGGGGTGGCCCATAGCAATGGCCATGTGGACAAGCTGGAAAGCATGGCAGGTGTCCCACGGGCAGATGCCTTGGCAGGGACATGGTTCTCATAGTTGCACTTACCCAAGTCACAGCCCGTGGTGTGTAACCAAAGCTAAGGACCTTCCCGATCAGGTGCACAACAGAGCAACATCGAAGTAAAACTTGCTGTCTGCCAACAACAGGCATTATTATTATTTGAGTATCTCTGTCACCACTAATTCAGCATCACACTGGCCCATTCTGTCACTGTGTTTCCGGAATTTTATAAAGCAAGTTGACTCCTTTGTGTCAGCTCCCTCAGTTTATGAGAGGACCTTACCTACAAACTAACTTACTCTAAACTCGTACAAAATACGTTTGGCCTTTAGGTAGTGTCTGAGCCTTGCATGGCTCTGCTGTCTTAACTGGTGCACTCAGGGATATTTCATGGGCGTGTCTTTTCACTGTGGGGCCTAGCACTGGCAGTCCCCCACAGCTCTGCTATCAGAAGTTAGACTGCAGTGATGGTAAACCTGTACCCAGCAGTGATTACTCAGTCTAGTAACTACATGTGCACCACACCCTTGGAAGCGAGACTCGAGCACAGCAGCCGTGTTCGCTGCAGCTTCCGGCAGATGAGTCACAAGTGGCTATAATGAGCTCTTCTCTAGTTATTATGTTGGGGGTTTTTTAAGCTCTTGCAGTGGGTGTCTGCAAGGCACTGCACAACTCGAACTAAAGATGGGACAAGTCCATTTGAAGCACCTGATCTCACTCCCGCCCAGGCCATGTTCATTAGCAAATCCTATGGCAGCACTTTGGTCATCATATGAAGGTGAAAAGACCCTTCCAAGCTCATGCACAGCCTTCCTCTGGGTGCAGGGTCCCTGGAAAGTGGTGCTGCACCCCACCTGCTGATGCTTCCCCCCTTGCTGTCCCATCAGGTGCCTTGATTGCACAGTCTGGGAGTTGCTGCCTTGCCAGGGTTGGGAAGCTGTATTTTCCTAGGCGGATGTAGTTGAAGCCAAGAGCATTCCAGGACTGGTTTTTAGTGGGGCATTGTGGTTTGCTCGCTGGGTTGTTCCTCTGCCACAGCAGCAAGACTCCTTAGGGAACTCCATTCCCAAAAGGCCCCCTCATACTTGGCTTTGCTTTAAAATTACACTTGTTCAAATCCCCACAGAGATGACAGCTTGGCTCAACAGGCAAGAGAGAGGAGTTGTTTCTGGCCCTGCTGGACAGCCTTGGGGAAGTCACTCCTCCTCTCTAGATATCCTCCCTCACTCTTTTTCTTGCTCTGCTTATTTGAAATGATTTTTTCAGGCAAGGGCTGTCTCTGTTTAGATGGTAGCTGCTCCCTATTTTGCTCAACAGAAGCATCCCTCTGCCTCAGTACGGCCCTCCAGCTGGACGGTGCTGAGTAGGTGACAAAAGTCATAAAAAGAGAGAAACACCATTTTTGGGTGATGAGGGGAAGCAGAGAAGAAGAGGGGATCAGCAAGAGAGAGAGGTATGAAAAGGAGAATAGTAAGAGACATGAAAGCTGCAGAGGCAAAACATCAATCTGGAGGGAAGGGGTGCTGGCATAGGAGGCTGAGACCTCTCCAGGCACTGCCTCCCAGGCTCAGGGCTGGGAACCCCTGAGCTTGCGGAGCCTGGCGGGGCCAGCACGTGCCATGATTGCTGGGGGTGAGGGAAAGGAGAAGTGCTGAAGGAAAGACTGCCACAGGGTGTACCTTGCCTTAAAGCTTCCCGGCAAGACCCGCTCCTGGCAGTGGGCAGCTGCTGCCCACGGTTTCCTTGAAAACAGCAGGAAGTGGTTGGCAGAAAGCTTGAGCCCCTGTAAAGTCAATGGCTGAACTGCCCCAGGGTGCTGGGGAGCATGTCGGTCTCTGAGGACTGGGATGGGCCAGAAGAGGCTTCTGCTCTGTTGAGGAAGGTTTTGGGGCTTGATTAGAATAAGTTGCGAGATGAATGATGCTACAAATACAGATGTGAATACTCAAACCAGACAGACAGCCTAGCAAGAAGAATCACAGAGAAAATATACTGCAACAGCAATGCTAACTTTCCTGTGTTGTCCTGCAACTGGAGCTCATTTGTAACTTGGGCATGGGAAGTTTTAGCCATTTACCGCTTCCTTCAGAAACATGCAGGAGCAAGCCACACTGTCCTGGTTATTGTGGCAGCTCCCTTTTATGCTGCATTTCCCTGGGACTTAAAGCTATTTTCTTACCCACTGTTTCCAGTCAGCCTCTCCAGATGCCTGTTACCTTGACAGCCCTTTTTTCTTTTATTTTCAGGAATTAAAAGGCATCAAAAGCTGTCCTCTCTCCCGAAAACAACTGTCACCAGAATTAACAGAGCAGTCGGGCTGGTGATGAATGGTGATGACTCAGCCTCCATTGCAGATGCACAAAGAGGAGTTGCTTTGATTCTTTCCCGTTTGCCACATCGTCCCTTGACAGCAGCCTCACCTACATTGCTCGCAGCATGTGATGTTCCTTCAGAGACCTGTCCCCCAGGGGAGCACAGTGCTCTTTCCCTCGAGACAGGATAAATTAACATGGACAAAACCAGTCCACCTCACACAGATGCCCAGGTTCCCCCTCTCCCTGCTCCATCTTTACCTTTGGGGCAGCCGGATTTTGCCCTGGCAGTTTGTGTGGCCGTGTCTTTGCTGCTTACTGATCTCAACCATCAGCCTAACAAAGTGTCTTCCTCCCTGCTTTGTTTCGTAGCATATCTGGGGTTTTTCCCCTCTGAACCCACAAGAAGTATATTTCTCTCATTCTTGTTGAGCTGTTCTGAAGCACAGTTACTTCTTTGCACCTGTTGGCTTCAAAAGCCCCACTCCACACCAAAAAAAAAAAAAAAAAAAAGCCCCAAATCAATTTGGCATCCACTGCAAAACTCTCATGTGCATATTTTTCATGTAACCACATCTGATGCTGCTCTCAGAAAAAGCCACCACCCATCTTCGAAGAACCTGTCAACAAGAAGTGGGGGAGCCTGCAGAAATGTCAAAAACAAGGGTGGATCAAGCAAAAGGAGACAACTTTTACAGCACCTTCTTTAAATTACTCCAACCTTACTCTTCTTCCCCTGCAACTTAGCTTATTAGAATTTCTGATCCAGCAAAAAGTCAAGTGTTCTGATGTTTTATCTTCAGATATGGGACTAAAAGCTATTGTAATGAAAAAGAAGTGTAAAAATTGTGCCATTTGGAAGTTTTGGGGTTGTGTTAATTCAACCCTACCTTAAATTACCAACACCTCCACAAGGAGCAGGAAAGACGAGTTGGCAATTTTCTGTGTCTGAAACAGCTCTGCCCTATTCACACCTCCTCCTGTTCAAGGAGATTCTCAAGATACAGATTCTCAAATTGCAAGGGGTAGTTAGTGCCCTGTTTTGTTCTGAGACTATTTTAGGAGTGAAAATTACATTTGGGGGGATAATCTGCATGGAAAACAAGGAGGGAAAAAAGTGATAAATGAAGGGCAGAGGTCCCTGAGGTGGAGACAGTATGAAAGAGCATCTAGAAAAAGGTGGGTGACACTGGTCACTTTGGGAAAGGGAGTGTTCACATGTATTTGGAGTACTTGTAGAAGTTTTTCTCTGGATATTGCTGCAGTTTCAGTTCTCCAGCAAAACACGCACCTCAGAAACCTGATAAATAGAGTTACAATAACTCGTCTAGTTGTTACCTCATTTGCAAGTTACAGTGACTCCAGGGACTTAGATTATGTTTAGACAGTCTGTGTCAGTGTCTGACTGAGCTTAGAATAATTTTTTCTTTCCAACTCCTGAAACTTTTTGCACTTTTTTTGCCAAAAATCTAAGCTTTTTTTTTTTTTTAATTTTTTTTTTTTAGTAGGGATATTCCGTTCCAGAGAAAACCTGGGAGAATTTCTCCCTTTTACTGTCCAGAAGGAGAGTCAGCAGGCCAGGCCAGTAGAAGACATGACTCACTGCACACAGCTTCACAGACATTAGGAGCCCTGTGCACAAATCTTCACAACGCTGTGAAATATACACCATGCATTTCGGAGAGCTGAAAAAGGGCAGGCTCCAGGAACCATCCACCCAGCAGAGAGGACAGTAGATCCTTAAGATCCCTGTACTACCTTAGCTTTGTGCTGAATTCCCCAGCAGACACACACTGCAGTGAGCAGGAACCACGGCACCCGTGCTGTTGGTGCTCTCCTGGTGTCCATTCATGTTCCCAACGCCGCTGTGAGCAGTGAACCCATCACGTGCCCCAGGGGTGAGTGGCATTTGTGTCCATTCAGGTGCAACACTGCACTCTACAACACCTAGCACATCCCACCAGCACATCAAAGGTGACTTTGGCTTCTTCCAAGACAGCCTTTTTTCGTTCCAGTATCACTTGCCCTACTATCTTCTCATAGCAAAATATTATTTCAATTCAAAGGGAGGAAGTGAACTATGCTGGATGAAACACCTACAGAATGAACATAATCTTGAAATTGTACGCTGTTAAGTCGTTCCCAAGTGGCTCATTATCAAAAGATAAGAAAATGGTCGAGCATGATTTTGCAGCCTTGGATCTGGTATTATTCAATATATACTTTAATATCCTAGATGATATTTAATATCCCAGAATAGATATGATCACACTCATTACAATTGCAGATGCCAGGCTTCCCAGCAGACGTACACTGGAGGACAGAATCAAAATTCCAGCTAATAGTGACAAACTGGAGAGGCGTTCTGGAAACAACTAAATGCAAGAGAATGATCTATGAAGCACCATCTTCCAGCAGGAATAATCCTTATAAATGCAGGCTGAGGGATGGCTACTTTAGTAGCATGTTTTCAGGAAGAAAGCTGCAGGCAGCAAAAGGGGATTCAGCAACAGCACCCAAAACCAGCAGACAGCTTGCTGTCAGGTGTGATCAAAGACAGAGACACAAAGTAATTCAAGCAGTGTTTGAGGTTAATAAGGCCTCTGCCAAAGCAGGACACAGCTTTCAGACATCTCAGTTCAAGGAGGATAGAGACTGTTTGGTGACATTCATGAGCGGAATGACCAGACTGTTCTGAGGGCTAGGAAATGGGAAATTAAGGAAAAGACTGGAGAAACTGTGGCTTATTCATTTTGAGGGAGAGAGAACGAATACAGGAGATAAGAGCAGTACTCAAGCCCTCTTCTTCACCTTTGTTGTGAACAAGGTGTAATGAAGTGAGACTGCAGAATGGAGGAAGCAAATCAGGAGGCAAATTAGGTAGCAAAGTAGCAGAAAATAGGAAGAAGCAAGTTAGGAAAAGCCACTTTCCAACAGCCAGGAGAGTGAAGCAGCAAAAGACAGCGCTTGGGTGAGTCAGTGCTGAGCGAAACAGACTGCTGCTTTAGCCTACAAAGCATATATGAGGCTTTTGAAGAACAGAGCAGAAAAGTAGCTATTGGGAATAACATAAGAATAGTTGATTCTGCCTTAGGGGAGGGCAGTGGGAATAGGGGATCTCTTGAGGTTAGACTCAGTGCTGTTTTGCTAGAGCAGCTATTGAGTAATACTGGATTTCTGCTTGTTAGATTTATTTCTCAGTGACACTTAGCCGAGTGCTAAATTTTCCCACTGCTTGAGGGGTCCAGCACATTCCAGTGGCTCTTGACTGGGATGGGAATATTTTTGCTATTTCGAGCAATTTAAGTATCCCTATTATCTTTCTCCTTCTGTAAGAAATCTTCATGTCTGCTTGCTTTTGCCTTCATTCTTTCTTCCTAGTTCTTTTGTCACCTATTCCTCTGTAATCCAGTGAGGTCACTGTCATCAACAAAGAGTAGAGGATGGATTTTTCATCCTTTCATGATTAAATCCCATGGGTTTCTCTCAGAAGCACCTCAGATTTTTTCTAGAAATTATTAAAGAGAAGCAGTCTGCATACCATAAGAACATGCGAGCTTGCTATCCCCAGCATAACCAACAACTGTGCTCAATCCTGCTAAGCATCAAAACCGTACATCTTACTAAGAGCTAGATATTAACTATATAATACTTTTATCAAAGTGAACAAATTCTAAAACTGACCCAAGAGGTCTAGACAATATTCTAATGCCTATGCCAAAGCCACAAGACCATCCCAATTTTCTCTACCATAATTCTTGTTAATCATTTTTTCTTTAAATACTAACTATCTTGGTGTTGGAGGAAATACAGGCAAGAAAGTCATCTCACTGTTCAGCTGTATGTCTTCCATCCCAGGCAAAGGATATTGCAAGGTGATGCACAACATTATTTTAGTAATATTTCAAAAAAGATACAAGCTCCCCTTCTTTCTCTTTAGGTAGACTACTGGAAATGGAGTGAAAGCCCCACATCATTTTATTTTAAACTCCCAGGTCACACTGTCAAACAAACTGCATCTGCGGATGAATGCCTTTCCTTCACATTAATAATTCTGCTTGTGGACTATTCAGTTTGGGGGCCTTTACTGATCTTCATTGTGTACACTGTATTTCCAGTTTCTCCAGCTGCTGGAAGGAGTTTAGGAGCTGGCCTTCTCCCCTAGACTTGGCTTCTTCCAGCTTCAACCAGCACTGTTCTTTCTGCTGCTGGGAGATGGTTCTTGACAGAACTGATCGCAGGTATTTTGCAAGACAGTGTGGGTTTTTTTCCTTTGCCAAAGGGATTTTTTTAAGACATTCTCCCATATTCCAGCAAACTGTGGGTGAGATGGGCAGCCTCAGTTGTGAGATGGCTCAGACCCTGCCAAGGGCTGATCCCAAAGGAGCAAGCATGTATTTCTTTCAGGCAGTCTGACTTGGCTGCTTCCATCTCCAGGACACCGCCAAGTCTCAGCATTTCCCCCTTGCCTACAGCGCATTCTTCTCATCAGTCCCTAAATTGCTATAAATTACTGTTTAACACCTCTCTTGCAGAGCACCACTTAGCAGGGACTAGTGGACATAAGGAATTGCTGCTGCAAATAATGCTGCAGGCAGGAGTATGAAATTCAGGCAGTGGGAAGAGTGGATGCATAGACTGTAAGGGTATCAAAGCCCAGGAATTCCTTTGTTTGGGATCCCCCTGGCCTGCCAGCTTGAGCTGTTCTTATGTTACAGCCCCACAATTAAATTACTTAAAGAAGCCAGATGTCTGGGACTTTGCTATGGGAAACTTAGGATTGAGGGGATAAGGGAAACTTGTCTGTGTGAGCGTGGTGTGTATGGAGTCAAATGGAGGACCCATTGGTTCAGTGGAACTTCCCCCTGCAAAGGGGCTTCGGTCTCAGCAGTTAAAGTCTCAGCTTGTGGGACTGTGACTGTCAGAGTGGTATCCGAATGGTCATATGGGAAAGTTTCATTAACATAGATTCTGGATCTCCAAGAGCTGGAACAGCCCTGAACCTCAAACTTCCTCTGTTTTGTGGGAAGGCATCAGTTCATTGTAGCTCACACAGGTAACGGCAAAGATGGTGTAACATCAGCTTCACCAGTGAGGTCGTTTGGTTTCAAGCCCAGTCCATTTTCTGTGAAATTTTTGCTGATACTGGCCCTGACTTAGGGGCCTATCTCCCAGGCCATGTGTTCCTCATACCTGGTACCAAGGCCCCATGGAATCTGAGCACTTAATCCTAAATAGTGGCAGTTTGAGCACTCAAGCCTTTGATCCTTCCCCAGTTCCAACCCATACACTGCAGGTGGCCATGGCACAGTCAGTGGTGGGGTTGTATTAAAACTGGAGCATCTTGGCTTTAGAAAAGTAAAGAGTGGTTTCCAAAAGATGGAAAAGCTCTCATATTGCCTACTGTGCATGTGCCAGCAGAGGAGAACAATTTTGTTAAGGACAAGAAAAGGTTAAATTGAGATGGGGCTATTCCGTTCTGTATTTCAGGTAGCCTTTAGAGAAACTGTTCTGAAAAATGTCCCTGTTTTGTGCTTGCAGCCTCTTGGTACACTGGTAACACTCTGGGATTGAGTTCTCCGAACAATTGCAACAGCAGGATTTACTTCTCCTTTTTCTGAAGCCCTAGGAAAAAGGCATAGCTGAGAACGGAACCTGTGGTAAAGGAAATCTCACCACAAGGCATCCCCGCCCTGTTTGCCTTCCTCCTTGAGCAAGTGGTACAGGGCATGTGCAGGGGCTGGATGTGCACAGGGCTGGTAATAGCTCTCCTGGAGGGATTGCTTCATTTTTGTTCTTATAAAATAGGGCAGAAAAGAAGAATTTAAAAAAAAAAATTTTTTTTTTTTTAGCACAGTGTCTCTGTGCAAAAACAAATTTTTGCAATTTGTTGAAGTGATTAGCAGCTCAAAAACAATGTAATGACCACAGAAGACTTACTTGGCNAGGTGGCCATGGCACAGTCAGTGGTGGGGTTGTATTAAAACTGGAGCATCTTGGCTTTAGAAAAGTAAAGAGTGGTTTCCAAAAGATGGAAAAGCTCTCATATTGCCTACTGTGCATGTGCCAGCAGAGGAGAACAATTTTGTTAAGGACAAGAAAAGGTTAAATTGAGATGGGGCTATTCCGTTCTGTATTTCAGGTAGCCTTTAGAGAAACTGTTCTGAAAAATGTCCCTGTTTTGTGCTTGCAGCCTCTTGGTACACTGGTAACACTCTGGGATTGAGTTCTCCGAACAATTGCAACAGCAGGATTTACTTCTCCTTTTTCTGAAGCCCTAGGAAAAAGGCATAGCTGAGAACGGAACCTGTGGTAAAGGAAATCTCACCACAAGGCATCCCCGCCCTGTTTGCCTTCCTCCTTGAGCAAGTGGTACAGGGCATGTGCAGGGGCTGGATGTGCACAGGGCTGGTAATAGCTCTCCTGGAGGGATTGCTTCATTTTTGTTCCTACAAAGTAGGGCAGAAAAGAAGAATTTTTAAAAAAAAATTTTTTTTAGCACAGTGTCTCTGTGCAAAAACAAATTTTTGCAATTTGTTGAAGTGATTAGCAGCTCAAAAACAATGTAATGATCACAGAAGACTTACTTGGCATTTTTGGTTTTGGTTGCATTTAACTGAAGAGTAACAGTTCTCCCTTCCCTGCAAAGCACAGGGGGGTCAATTGAAGGAATGTGCATTCGGGGTCCCTTAAAAGAAAGTAGTGAAGAGCCACATCCATATCTTTCAGGAAGAAATTCTGGCAGCTGGGTGGACAAACAATGATAGCATTTGTAAAGTATCTTAGAATGAGGAAATCTCTGCAAACATTTGCATGCATCTGCAGTTCTCTGCCCTGAAAAGATAAAGTAGTTTAAGACAGGGAGCAAAGAGCAGCTTTTCCACCTTTAAATAGTGGCAGTTGTTGATCACGGTATCCCAAACAAAATTCACTAACAGAAGGTACCTAAAACCTTCCACTGTCTGTACATGGCCAGGATTTTGGGTTCCTCCTGCTGCATTGCTGCACTGATGCTTAGCTGGCTCAGGGAAAGATCACCACCCACTGCATCAGTGATTCTTCAGCAGCCTTGATTTTGCTAATCAGCCTGTCTTTCATCCTGGCCTTGTTTGCTGAGAGAGCAACTTCAGAGAGAGCGGTACAACACAGAAAAGTAAAAATAGCAACAAGAGTTTCTGCAAAATGTGGCACTTCATGCAATTACTTTTCTTCCTGTTTGCATCTCCTGAATTTTCTTTTTCTGCCAAGTTTAACTCTTATGTAGAGACCACACACACACATATTGAAGCTAGTGCAAGGCTCTTCTAAACAGCAATGGACTGCAGAGTTAGTTTCTCACAGTAAACAAAAAAATGGCTCAGTCTGATGTTGATGAGTATTAGTATTTTACACAACAGGCCATTCAGAAATAATATTCATGGCTGATAGAAAATAACATAAGCTGGCCAGAAAGATGGAACACCCGAAACAAACAGCATATCCCTGTGGGCAGGGTCTTTCTTCTAGGACAGGACAGTGTTATGGTTGATCTAATAGCCTCGACACAGGTTTCAAAATTGCAGAAGAGACAAGAAATTGGTGATAACAAAATATCAATCTACATTGAATGACAAAGCAGCTACTGTGGAATGCACACCAGCATGCCTTACCTACTTCATGCTCTCGGCACAGAGTGCAACAAAAAAAAAAGTGAAAAAAAACTTGGGAGGGTGGGGGGGGAAGTATATTTTATCTCAATTTGACTTCACGTTGTCCACCCAGTCCTAGAGATGGGCAGAGAGATGATACTGCTCAGGGAGGGTGGCAGGATGGAGCAGCTGAGTGAGGACTGGCTTGGTGAGCAGCGTTGGGCCTCGCCCAGGACACAGCAGCTCATCTTTGCCAACACTGTGGTGTGAGGCAGAGCCCCAGGCAGAGCCTCTCCCCACCTCTCAGCGGGTGTCTGCCCCCTGCCACAGCACCCTTCCCTCCTGCCAGACCCCGGGCTGGTGTGCAGTGGGAGTGGTACCCCTCCTCTCTTCTCTGCAGAGTATGGCCAGGATGGGAATACAGTCAAAAGAAAAAAGGATTTTTTTTTCTATCATGCATCTTAGCAACAGCACCTACACAAAGCTCTAAGTATAAAGATCTTTTACCCCCCACCTTTCCAAGCAATTAGCATGCTGAAATGCAGAAAGAAACAGGATGGCGATGTCAAAACTGACACGTAGGAAGACCATTTCCTTTTCGCAAGGGTTTCACAGCGTGGACCAAGCCGGCTGAGAACAATTTCTGAACCTTTCTCCTCCCCGTGGAGAATTGCCTCTGCAGCAGCTTTGGTAACCCTCCAAAACCGCCCGCTTTTTGGTGACTGGCACTCTCCTGGTAGCCGATGCTCAGAAAATCTCACAAAGTAAGAAATCCCAGCCCCCATGGACTGCTCTCCAGTGAAACTAGGTTGCTTAAAAACATCTGAGAAAGGTGGAAAAGGGAGGCTGCCTGTTTGAAGTAGATGGGATGTCTTTTGGAGCAGAGCAGAGAAGAAAGGCAGCTGGTGACATATTCAGTGCAGCGCTGGCTCCGTCTGAGCCTTCTTTTGTCGGCCAGATTTTAAATTAATCTCAATCTGGTCTCTGAATCTTGCTGGCAAGTTTTCTGGTAAATTTAAGACTTAGAAGAGACTAAAGAAAGATGCTAGGCAGACAAATTTATGTTATGGTTTCCAGGTGTAGCCAGCATTGCCTGGGAAGTTATTTGTGAAAATGGAGGCTGCGTGGGAAGCGTGGGGGGATGTCCTCCAGACCCACACAGGTCCTCTGTGCAAGGGGAGCAGGCAAAGCCCCCTGGCTGAAACATAGCCAGGCCTATGCAGCTGGCCATGAACCAAATCTAGTTACTCTCATGAGCTGATATTCAGGGTTTGTATCTTGAATAAAGAGTTGAGTGAATCCAAGCCCTTTGGTTTTGCTGTGTTTTCCTTCCTAAAAGCAAATAATAATGTTTTTTTCCTCTCATCATAGGAGCAATGTTATTTCTACCCCAAAAATGTGCTGTTCCAGCTGCAGACAAGTTGCAAGGAAGATGTTGCTGGGGGCAGGAGGGAACTGGAGGTGGGAAGGAAACATCTGAGGGGAACTCCTCATACATATATGAGCCTTCTCATACATGAAACCCCCATAGAGTTTTAATCTTTATTTCTTCATGTTTACTGAGATTTTCTCTCTGAGTGCTTTGTCAGAGTGATAGCCTGATTCTTTTTCTTCTCTCCTTGTACCACAAGGCTGGGATGCTGCCTCATGCCAACTCACCCAAACACCTCTTCCCAGAGTGCCCACTTGTCCCTGTGCCGCACGTGGGGAGTTGTGACTGATTAAAGCAAAGCAAAAGGTCTTCTCTTGAAGGTTTTAATGAAATCCCCTCTGGTCCCCACTTGCTTCAGCATTGAGGTAAGCAATCTATCACTGTTGTGTTTGCAGGTCCAGCTCTGTAAGTGTGCCTGAATATGGCTGCTGCCATTTTCAAGGCCAAAAGCAAACTTTTGAGGCAGGCAATAAGCCTGCAATTAAGACTTTAGTGTTTTTTTACTGATTGTGTTTTAGAAAATGCAATAACTTGTGGAATGAATCACTGAATTTGAAGTTGCTAGATGATTTTTTTTTCCTTAGCGGTCAAGGTTAAGCATAAGAAGAAAGAAATTCAGCGTAGGAGGATCACAAAATATGTTAACAGCATAACAGCAACAGAAGGACTGACCCAGCCCTATGATTTTACTTTCTTAATTGCTTTTTGAGGGTGAGAGGGAGCTACCAGAGCATCAATACACTGAGCTCTCTCCTGTTGCTTCATCTCTCACCTTCAGTCACAGTCAAGTGACTCTGCCTGGCCCTAGTGAGCTCCAGCAAGCAGGGGTGAGGAATCCTTGCTTGCTCAAGCCCTCTCTTCTGGGAACACAGAAGGCAGAGCAAAGCTGTGCTGCATAGGACAGCCTCCATCTGGCAGACCTGACTGTGGGTGAGCTCTCAGCCCTCAGTTGCTTGCTCCACAGCCCCATGAGTGGAGCAAAGCCACCTGAGACAAGGACACGTGTTCCTCAGTGGCTGGCTCGTGCTGGTGGAGAGGACTACTACAAGAGCTGGTGAGCTTCTGTGATCCAGCCCCCAGCCCAGACTGCTCTTTGTTAGCTGGCCTTTCCTAACATACACGTGACAGTAAAATTACATTCATTAGAAAACTCGCACAAGCCAGAAGCAAGTAAGTCCCCAAAACACTCCACTGCACACTCTTGTCCCTTTGGGGATGGGAAGCAAGAATAAGGGGGCTATGGCAGCTGCCAGTCATGGTGCCTGCCACATCCCTGAGAAGTGCTCTTGCCATGGGCATGAGCCCAGCTGGAAATCTCAGCAGAAAATAGAATTCAGCTCCTTGCAGGCGTGCACAGTGCTCATTTAACATGAATTTGAGGGAAGCCCATGGAGCAGAGCACTTTTCATAGGAGTAGCAGCCCATCCTGAACATCAGTGTTTTCTTTATCTTCCATTTCATAGCCAGTGCTCAGGAGATGCAGGCATACCCACTGTGGGCACTGCCTACTGCCTGTGGGTAGCACATTACCTCCTGATCTACGTGCAGGAAAGGCATCACAAAGCAGAGCTGGGCACTTCTCTTGCCTGAGCTGCGTTTAAGATGCGCTTTCTGTTCCCTAACAGAGAGAGGTTCCCAAGAGCACATAAATATATCATAAAGCAGCAGAACACTCAATAATTAATTTTCAGCAAGGAGAAGGTTTTATTTCAACTGGAATGACATAAAAAGCCTTTTGGATTCTCAGAGTCTGTAAGTGAAAAGCTGAGATGACTCAGTCCAAAGACTGTTGTGCAGAAAGGTCAGACAACATGACCCAATCCCCAAGCACTGACACCCTGACCCTGTGTGGCAAAAATGCCATTTTCTGTGCAGAAAGTACAGAATGCACCAAGCAGCAGATCCCTTTTCAGTCCTTTCCTCTTATTTTGCAACTAGGAATGGTCTGCCAGGTCCTTCATCCTTTCAGCCAGAGTTGCAGCATCCCAGAGGATCATCCCACTCATTTCCACCAACAGTGAGCACTCTGCTCATATGTGGTTTCTCCCTTTTCCTATACAGTCAACTGGTAGTTGGGAAACTGAGTATTTAAAGTGTATTAAGGCAGGAATGGTTGATATATGGTATTGCTGCTACTCTGCAAGCGTTGGGAACACTAAATAATTCCTTTGATGAATTACCCAAATACAAATGGAAGTTCATGAAGGATTTACTCTCTTGGGACAACTGACTCAAGTAACTCTATCTAGGGACAAATAACTCTTTTCACCAGCACTTTGCGGGGCAGAGGGCAGTGAAGCAGCTCTGCTTGTGTCAAGAAGATGCCTACATGCCACAGCTCGTTTAGGAGAACGAAAAAAAGACATGAGATTTTCTGAAAATACACGAAACCTTCATGAGCAAGGGTACTGCTACAAAGCTGGTTACTGTGAGAACTTTCCTGCATGCAAAGATACATAGGATTCTCACTGAATGACTTACAAACTACTTACACTAAATTTCACTCCTCATTTATTGCCTTTATTCTTTTCACTGCTCAAAACCCAACCTCAGATAAATGACTACCTCTACACAGTGCATTAATTTTGTGACTGGGTTTTTTAGTGCTTCCACTCTGTTACTTTGTCTGTCATCCCTGGCAAGTTCTGCCACAGCAGGCTAGCCCAGCATCAGGGTGATGGGGCAACGCACACAGCAACTCTTCCCTGAGCATGCCACACCTCCTTGCACCCCTCTTCCTCAGCTCTGCCCTACCAACCAGCTGCCAGCAGTATGTTCTAGGGACAGACCCACTTGTCACCTAAGGGGCTGAGAGAGACATGAGAAAGCTGAAACAGCCATGCAGCCCCCCAGTCACAAGCTAAAAATACCAATAAAAGCCAGCTGCACTGGCTCCTGGTGCCACTGTTGAGGCTAAAGCCAGGGAGCTTTCATGTGAGGTTGGCATTCCCTCACCAGTTTATCCAGCAGGTGTGGAAATTAGGGATGGAGAGGTTCTCTTTTTCTTTCTACAGCATGCTGTACTTAAAATGCAGTAATAACAGCCCAACTACCGTGTGACTGTGGGCCAGCAGCTGGGCTGGTGCCTCACAGCAAGGACTGAAGTGAGCTTTGTGTCCCCTTTGCCCAGCAAATCCACCAGCAGCACGGGGTGTGAGGTGCTCCTGCAGCACCGGCTGGATCGCACTCCTGTCGTTTCTGGGATTGTTACAACAGCTTTTTTCCAGTTGCTCTTAGTCTGCTGATGTTTCTGGTGGGAAGAAGCCACCTCTATTTCATACCAGCCTTCTGTGAATTTTTATGGCAGCTATTTTAGAACTCATTTCAGTGAGTTTCCTCAGATTTCTCAAGTCTGAAATGCTGTGTGTTCCTGTAATAAGGATGCCACTCATAGCTAGGAGCATTTTTCCTACATTATTTATTCATTATTCTATGTGATGAATGTGGGATGTGTTATGAATCCATGGTAGGAGATCCGGAGGTAAACTCATTTGCTTTTAGTACTATGTGATTAAAAAGAGACTCTCTGCTTGCGTAGGCAATGAAGGTATTGAATTTCTCTTATCACCAAGATGGTGAAAAACTTGATTCCTTTCATTTCCTCCATCAAGGAAGCAATGACTGCCAGCACAAGCACATACAGTGTGATCTTTTCAGAAGATACAGGGTTGCTAGACTAGATATGTTCTCATCACTTGCAAAACGAAGAGCCAGGAAGTAGGCATTTAAAGGATAACATCAAATATTTAGGAGATAAAATCTGCACAGAGTGTAAAATGAAAGATTTAATCTGAGTCTTACCTTAAAGACCTGGGTTTGTTTTCCTGTCTACTATCTGCTGCTCAAATTCAAATGAAATGTTAGAAGATATTACATTTGGGTACAGGCAATATAGAGTTCAAAATTTCCTGGTTCAGGAATGTTGTCACTCAGGGTTTTGTTTCTGTCTGTGACAGAAGTACAGGCTTTAACAACCGGGTGAGATGGTCAGAAGTTTCATGCAGGTTTAAAAGGGGATAAATGAAGACACATCTTTTTGATTTCTTTGTAGTCCTACAGCTCCACCCTACCCTTCCTACAAAAGATCCCAAACCAAAAACCCACAAACCCCAGCCACTTGGGAAAAACAGCCAGCCCTTTCTGAAGGTGAGCATGTGGCTGGCATTCAGGAACTGCAGCGTGACAGACACGTAATAGTAGGGCTGGTGTTCTTTGGTGAGGAGGATACCGGTACCTGCAGGCAGCACCAAGACTTTTGCCTGGGCATGGAATAGAGAACCAGAGATAATGCTGGTCGGAGCACTGCCAGGACCTACACGGTATCTCAAAACCATGGAGATGGGAGGAACAATAAGATGGGCATGACCCAAACAGCCAAGAGATGGCAACACTCTTGGGCAGGAGGTAGTTCTTTTCCAGATGGTGGATGCACTCACGGGGATTCAGCAGTCAGTCACAGTGGCCCTGGGAGGCACTGCAGGTACTGTGCACCAGTGTCCCAGGGGACAGACTGTGGGAATGTACTGCTAGGGCCATGGCTAGAAAATGCCCTGCGTGCCCCCACCGCTTGCTCAGCCCTTCTATGCTCAGCCCTGGGCTCTCCCTCTGCTCCTCACACCTCTGCCTGGGCCCCACAGCCCTGCTGTCACCTGCCCTGGGCAGAAACACACTCCCAGAGCCAAGGACTCAGTGGTAGTTGTTTTTGCCTAGAGCTTTCCTCTGCTTCGCTTGCATGGTTTCACTTCTGATCATGTTCACAATGTTCTCTTTAATGCACTGTGGCACTTTGTTTCTCAAACTATTACTTGCACAGCTATTTTGCTGAGTATCTTAGTGCTAAGGAAAGAACGGGTACAGGAAGATCCAAGAGTGTAATGTCCTTTATTAGGTTGCCCCTGGAGGCTAGGAAGCCTCCAAGCTTCACATCCCAAGCTGCACAGAAATAGCTGCTTTTAATGGCCTGATGCACCAAAAATCCATGCTGACTGCTGGAGTTAGGGTGCCTCCTCTGCTCCCAAGCCGTGGACAGGCCAAGGAGCCATCAGACACGAAACACTGTAGACTGAAACTGAGACTCGAGCAAACACTAGTCCCACCAAGAGTAATGCACCATGCACACAGCTGTCAGCATCTGGTTTTGGGTTAGTTAGAAAAGCCAGTGTCCTGGCTTTTCCTGAGGGTGAGGAAGAAGTTCTGGTCCCCCACACTCAGCTTTTGCCCCAAGCCCATCCTGGCACTTTCAGACACTGTGCAGACCACAGACGGCAAACAAACCCCTCAGCCAGAGGCTTTCAACAAGGTCCCTCATGGCAGTCCAGCAGTGGTGACAGCTGAGACAGCCACCATTTGACAACCTACAGCAGTGAGGAGCAGGTGAGGCTGCCAAGGGTCACAGAAGAATGGTGCTCGAATGATGCCTTAGGTTTTAACTTTTATATTTTTCAAATCCTGTATTGCCTAGTGTGTACCTCTGAAGTCTCCTACAGCTTGTTAGCTGCTCTCTTAGGCCAGACAGACACAACAAAGCTTCTCTGAGCTTGCTATTCAAGGACACTCGGGCTGTCCGAGGCCTAAAGGTGTAAACTAGGGCTGCGAGAGAGGTGGAGAAATTGGAAGAGAGCTAAAGTTTTAATTGGTGAATTTATGCTGATATGCAAATAAACCAAACCTATAACAGTGTGAAGAACTCATGACCTATCATCCATCTTGGGGTCCATTTTGGAAGTAGCCTCTGGCTCCCAGGGTGGTGCCTTTGAAGGCCTTTCAAATAAATACCTACCTTTATTCCCTTACTCCTGTCTAGTCTCTGTTTCCAGGTAGCTGGAGAAGGCATCACCATCCATCTCATCACCTGGAGTAGTTTGTAGAAAGGTACAGCATAACACCCTCGACTGCAGCATCCACAACCACTGGGTATGAAACAGCCTTGTGGGTGCCAGCAGACTGAAGGTGGGTGGAGAAACAACCTTTCCTCTTATGGCTTTTGATAAGGTGGGAAGGGAAGGACAGCAGAAGCAGTTGGGATATGTGTATCTTTAATCACCCCAGAGTAACTGGGAATTGATGCCTGGGAATTACCCTATTAAAAGGAGTGAAATTTCAAACTGTGTGAGAAATAAAAGAATATTTGTATAGCTTTCTGAGCACAGCTTCACCAATGGAAATTCCCTCTCCTGCTAACAAATAGTGGGAGGGTTTTTTAGTTTGGTGTCAGGAATTGAGCTCTGAAGACAAATTTTCAATTGCTACACTTTGAAGGGATGTAAAAAAAAAAAATTCAACAAAAAAACCCAACAAAAGGACCCCCCAAAAGACCCATGGTGGAATATAGAGCTGTACAACGTTTTGGTATACAGTTAATAAACTTTCCTAAGAATAGAAGACATAATTTTTCTTTTAAAAAGGTCAAGTTTAACTAACACAAATACACTGTGCTGGAGAGCAAGTGCAAATCCAATGAAATCATTGTTAGCCAAACACCAGCTCCTACTGGCTATGCAATCTTTTAATCTGGTTATGGGCTGGAAACATTGTTTTCAGGAAGACAATTTATAATTGCAGAAGCAGAGTGAGAAAGACCCACAGGTACTGCAGCTAAATGTGGATACATCTTTGCCAGATTTTTCTGCTGAAGGAGAGGATGAAGAGGAAAGGGACAAAGAAGGAAGGAGTTGAAGAGCTAGTTGTGTAACATTAGCTAAATTAGGCCCAGGTAAGCCTCAGCAGCTGTGTAGGAGGCCTGAGAGAGACACCTCCTGACAAAAAGAGATGATGAAACCCTAAATGAAGTTGTAGTTCACCTGAAGGTGAAAATCTCTTTCTCAGAAAAGGTCCCAAATAACTTTCTGACAAGACATTTTGTACCATCTCAGTGAAGTTAAGCAACCTAACCAGTAGAGGCAGAAATGAGCATCAGTCATAATTTCCTCTTGATCTGAAGATTCTGGTCATGTGTGAAGCTGGTAGGGCCCATTTCACCAGCAAACACTCAGGAGCCACATAACTCTTGTGAATATTTGAGAGTTGAGAAAACTCGGGCACAGAGCAGGAGCAGGTTTACCGAAAAAGGTTTGTCATCAGACAAATCCATGGCAGTGAATGGAAGAGAGTGATTTCTTGCTGAAGCTACTTGGCAAAATGTCCTCTCAGGGCAGAAGCTGAGCATAGAGGTGCAACTGCCAGGAGGTCACTGGTCACTGACAACAAGCTCTTTGCCACATGTAAAACACTTTACTCCTCCTGATAGTAAGTCAGTCTTTAAAGACCAGGAAAAATGTTTAAAGATACCACAATAAAATAAATACAAATTACTGCAGCTTGTGCTCAGTTGCCTTATGCAAATCCTAGGGCGTGTTCTACATCGTGTGCCCTCCCGTCACAAAATAAACCCTCAGCAACTTTCCTCATCAGCAGATTTTTGGCAATCCAGGAAAATAAAGTGCACTAAAAGCTAAGCACTGCATTCATAGAGTAACTTAAGAGGAGAACACTTTGTATTTTTATTTTTCTTTTAGCACAACAACAGCCTGATTGCAGAAGCAGCACAGCCAGGTGGTGAAGACATCATTCGATGATGATGGGTATGCGGTCCTGGCCTGTGATGCGTGGCGTGGAGCAGCCAAATCTCCTCAGCAGGAGATGGTGTTTCTGCCTCCATCACCATTCCTGTGGCTCAGGCAGGAGGTAAGCCTCTGGAAATTCCCCTCCTGCCTCCCCCTGTGTCCTGCATGGCATCCATCTCCCACCTTGGCACCATGCTGGGAGCTGTTGCTGGCTGCTACCCTACACTGAATGGGGACATTAGTTAAGGACAGAGGTACAAAGGAAAAACCTAGAAGCCTAGAAAATTAAAATGGGGTTGGAAGAGACAGAATCACAAAATCACAGAATTGTTAGGGTTGGAAGGGACCTCTGAAGATCATCTACGCCAACCCCCCTGCCCAGGCAGTGTCACCTAGAACAGCTGACACTGGAACATGCCAAGGTGGGTTTGGAATGTCTCGAGAGGTGTCACCACAACCTCCTTGGGCAGCCTGTTGCAGTGCTCTGCCACCCTCAATGTAAAGAAGTTCTTCCTCATACTGGGTGAAACTCATGGTGATTTAGTTCATGGCCATTGCTCCTTGTCCTGTCGCTGGGCACCAAGGAAAAGAGTCTGGCACCATCCTCTTGGCACCCACCCTGGAGATATTTATATGCATTAATGAGAGCCCCTCTTCAGTCTTCTCTCCTCCAGACTGAACAGGCTCAGGCTCCTGCAGTGTCTCCTCATAAGAGAAATGCTCCAGACCCAAATCACCTTCGTGACCTCCCCTGGACCCTCTCCAGTAGCTCCTTGTCTTTCTTGTAATGAGGAGCCCAGAACTGGACACAGCACTCCAGATGTGGCCTCACCAGTGCTGAGCAGAGAGCAATGATCACCTCTCTCAACCTGCTGGCCACACTCTTCCCAATGCATCCTAGAATACCACTGGCCCTCCTGGCCACAAGGACATATTGCCAGCTCATTGTCAGCTTGTCACTCACCAGGACACCCAGGTCCTTCTCTGTAGAGGTCCAGCAGGTCAGCCCCCAATCTGTGCTGGTACTTGGCATTATTCCTCCCCAGGTGCAGGATCCGGCACTTTCCTTTGTTGAACCTCATTAGAATGTTTCTTTCCACCCAGTCGTCCAGCCTACAGATATTACTCCAAACCTGCAGAAGTTATTTCTTCTGCCCCAAGGTGAGACCACTCTACACAGATGCTGGCTAAATTGTTCCCTAAGACCTCGGGTTATGGGGATCTTGGCCTTTCTCAGCAGCCTGTCCTAGTGTTCTGTGGTCTCCACCCTTAAAAAATGTTGCCTAAAATCTAAGTCATTTCTGATCTGCTGCAGTTGAAGACTAAACATTGATGCAATGTTTACCTTTAGCAAATAAGTCAAATTTAGGTACATTTTAAAAGAAATATATTGATTAAGGATTTTTTCCCCTTACTTTTCTTGAGTAAGATATTTAAGAAGCCCTTACTTGCAATGATGTCAAGCCTTCCCCCTGAATTTTGTTGACAGTCACTTGTCAAAGCAATAACACAAGAGCCAAGATTGATTCAGGAAACAAAAATGTGTACTTGTCCAAAAGAGTTATGGTTTTGAGTAGAACATCCCCTTTCTGAAGTTAAATGAATGTTGTGGTTTCATATCACACCCTCAGCTTTACAATAGAAATAGACTGCAGAGCAGAAACTGCTGGGCCTGTGCCAAGGGGTGGATGCGATGTGTTGGTCGGACGCACTCACTGCAGGCTGGCTGGCTCTGGGACCCCAACCAGGTAGGCAGCAGGATGATTGCCATGTGTGAGTACCACCCTTGATGAAATCAAGGCACGGCTGCTCCCAGTCCCCCAGCCCAGTGCTGCCTGGCATCCCACAAGTACCTCTCCCTGTCCCCAGTGCCCCTTTGTGCCCTGCTGGGGGCTCCTCCCACACTGTCCTGTCCTGACCTCACAGCTGGGTCTGCACCAAAACAAAAACACAAAACAAACAAACAAACAAACAAAACCCAAAACGAAATGAACCACACCTGATACTTGTTGCTGCCAGGAGGGGAAGTNATCCCACAAGTACCTCTCCCTGTCCCCAGTGCCCCTTTGTGCCCTGCTGGGGGCTCCTCCCACACTGTCCTGTCCTGACCTCACAGCTGGGTCTGCACCAAAACAAAAACACAAAACAAAACAAACAAACAAACAAAAAAAACCCAAAACGAAATGAACCACACCTGATACTTGTTGCTGCCAGGAGGGGAAGTTTGGGATGCTTAAGTGTTGCTGCAGCCCCTGTGCTTGGCACTGGTTCAGCTCTGCTTGGAGCTCGCCACTCCTGATAGCAAACATCTGATATCATGCTGTTTGTGAGATGTAACAAGCACACAAGCACTGGGAGGCACCGGGCACAGCAGAGAGCAACCATGTCCGGATGAATCAGTTTTGAGTTGGTCTTGGTGGGAAAACTCTGTTTGTACATGACACAGAGGGGCAGAACATATGCAATCTGGGGGGGGGAATTAATGGGTTAATTCAGCTGAATAACATCACGCATCAGCTGTTGCTGGTAGTTTTCATTAGAAAAGGAAATACTTTACATAAGTAAAGGCTTACTAAAACTAGTAATAAAGACAGGGAGGTTCATATGTAAGCCAGCCCACATTCAAGGATGTGCAGTGCCCAGCTGCGAGTGCTAGAGCTCTCCAAGTAAGGGCAGAGAGATGATGCTACGTGGTATTGCTTTCGCTACTTACTGCTTAGAAATGTCTCACTGAGAAAATCAAGGAGAGTCATAAAATAACAGTGAGTTGTTTATTTGCATGACTGTCCCAGCGGGAGAGTGCTGGTTTGCAGGCGATTTTGAATCCCAGGGAGGATGGGGTATAAACCAGGGAATGCTCATCCAAGATTGCAAAGTATGTTCCAGCAACCCTAGCAGCTCCCAGGGGAGAAAAACTCTCATAAATGAATGTTTTACTTGCCTCGCTAGTATCACATGGAGTTTTTAACACAGGGCTTTTCTGTGCATTAGCAAGATTTTGGCTGATGTAAAATGTTTCCTAAAGCTTTCTGAAAGCCATTTCTCCATGGCAATAAGAGGTAGGACTCAGAATGACTATTAGGACCCCACTGCTGCTGGCTTGCTTCACGAGGGTGTGACGCTCAGTTTCTGTGGGAGATGGGAATGGTTATTCCTCACTAGCACATGGTATGGCAGAGCTACTGATGTCCTACTGTGTTTGAGTATTTTCTTTAGCCTCTCATTGAGTGCCTGGTGGATCATTCAGCGCTCACCTTGCCATGGCAAAGTGTCATCAGTGCCCTGAAGCAGCAAGCTCAGCTGCTCCCAAGGTAGGTAAATTAGGCACTCCGGGTTTACTCTCTGCTTTTGTCTTCGACCTTAGCACCTAGCATTCCTGCCACTCCATGGGATGGTCAGAATTGCCAAAGCTCTGCTCCTAAAGCCAGTTTTCCATTGGTTTCTCAGCTAGTCTCTGCCCTCATCTACCTCAGCATATCTACACAAGTACACTTTGTGCATGATGCATCATTTTGGTGTGTGAGGTGTTTCACTGATCCAAGATATGCCATGGATGTTTCCAAAGAGTCATACTAGAAGTTATGCTTCCTATCTTGTATACCAGGTGGAAATAAGACTCTGAGTGTGTGAGTGCAAGTGAATCCCTCGATTACAGTATCTGAGTCTCACCGGGATGAATGTGTCTTCCACTGCCATGCAATGTTCTGCTCGGAGAGCCTGGGTGTCCAAGAAAGAGGGCAGAACAGCAAGCAGCTAAGAAAAGGTGTTAAAAAAAAATCAAATATGTAATCATCCTAAAGTACACAAAGTTCTTCCCCATGAAGGAAGAAGAGCCCCAGGATCAGCATAAAGATTTGTGCTGTTACACGATGTTCTCCATCTTTGAATTAATCTGTGTGCCAGGAGCAAAGGCAGCGCAGCTGTGCCGGAGCTGCTGTGGCTGTTTCCAAGCGGTGTGGCTGGCAGGCACCGAGGGGAGTCATCTTTAGCAGCACAGCTGAGGACTGAAGGCAAGTCTGTGTGAAGGCATCTCAAACTATCGACGCCCTTGCTACGCACGGCAGGCATTTCAACAAGCAGTGAAAAGCAGCTGCTGGGAGAACTCCTACAGGACACCCCGGCTCTACAGAGAGCTTTCGGGAATCAGGAGAGGACATTTATTACCTATTTGTGCTATTGCATCGTTTAGGGACACTAGTCACATCTCAAAACTCCTTCTTTTTTATACCCATGTCAGCTTGCCTCTCTTGGCAGAATTTTGCAGCTTTTAGACAAGAAAATTCTAGGATTCTTTATTAAGGTTTATACTCCAAACCAGATAAAGTTAGAGGGGTCATCTTTATGTGTAATGTGGTATATTAAAGTTAGGGGAGCCAGTGGTTCAGGCTGTAGCTACAAAGTCTGTGCCTCTCCTCAAACTGAATTTCTGGAGCAGCCCGGGTAACTTTTTACTCAGTCTTCACTAAACGAGAGAGCTCTGGACTCCATGGCCTGTGTTCACAGATCCTGAGTGTAATTGTGTGTAATTTCTGACTGTGATAAAGAATCTTTAACGGTAAAATGCACTACGGAAACACAACAGAGATAAGATCAAAATAACTTGAAATTGGAACACTTGAAAACTTGGCAGAGAATCTGCTTAGGAAGTTTACATGGCAGGGAGGAGTGTGATCCCCCAAATGCTGAGGATTACATTTCCAAAATTACAGCAGGGATATGCAATAACAACTCCATAATATTTTGATTAGGAAGGAAGCAAATAACATACTGCAGGATGCTGCTGTCATAGCACACCCCTTGGCAACACCTTCTTTAAAGAAAAAAAAAAAGGAAAAAGAAAAGGAAAAAAAAAAAGGAGTGAAGTGCAGAAATCATCCTGCTGCTTAAAGATAGATAAGGGTAGAAGTCAATGCTTGGAGAAGGCATTTGCAGACATTCCTTCCCTTACCACCGTTTTCCTCTTTGAACCCATCAAACAGAAATCCGTGTTTACAAAGACCCAGCTGTAGCCAAGTAGAAAAACTCATCTTCAAGTCTGCTGCAGCCAGTGCTGGTTTCTTTGGGATCTAACTAGTCTAACAGGCTTTCCTCCCCATTCATGTACATTCTCAATGTTCTTCATTTCTGGTCAATCTCATTAACTCAGCACACACCTTTCACTGGCTCCAGGCTCTCACACATGCAGAGAGGAGAACTCAGTTACAATGATCACTTGTGATACTTTTGGGGTTGAGGGCATTTGAGACTGAGGCTGAGGATGCAGCTGTAGCAGGAACTGTTCTGGCTTTGTGGGCTGACTTTTTCTTGAAAGTGGGGTGTTAAAATAGCACTATCACTTCCTCTCTCATGAGTGCCCACCAATCACCTAAAATAGAAAAATGTCCAAAAGGCCATGTGTCTGCCCGGGGCACAGCAGGAAGCTGGTGTGCTATTCTTTCCAACACTGCAATATCAGCACCCTCTGCATCTGGGTTCTGTTTTCATCCTTCAGGGCCTTTCTAGATGCATGTCATGACATATCTTAAACATAAAAAAAACCTCTAATGTAGGTCCACAAAACATTCTCAAATACTAGACTGGGAAATAGACATCATAATTCTACTATTATTAAAAAATAATAAATGCAATTGAGAAATTGATTTCATAGCACACAATAATTGTCCCACATCTTATCCTAGTTAATCCCTTTATGTGACAGTTACCTATTTCTCGTCTGTATGATGGGGGCTATGATTTCATCATCCTTTTGCTGTCTAGCATTCCCCATTACCTCATGGTTACAAGCCATGCTCTTGAGATATCTAAAGGATTAGTATTGTTAGGATAAACTCTCCAGTATTACTCAACTCCCAGTACACATGACTTGGTTTGTCTGATGCTTCCCACCTGACGAAGAGCTTCTGTGCCCAAAAACAAGTGTTTTGCATTTTCAGTTATATCCGTAGGCTGAAAAGAGAAGGTCTCCTTCAGTCTTGTCTCACTGCAACTATTAATTTGATGCTTTGAACTTATTAACCAGCATCATTGTTAGCTCTGAGCAGTTTTAATGTGGGAGTGACAATATGTCCTTCTCTTCTGCGAGGAGTCTTATTTCAGGCAGAGCAACTACCTCACAGTGAGAGAACAGACTTGGAAGACGCTGAAATTAAGAAGAGATGGTTATATTCCTGACCCCTCCATTATACAGTTTATATAATTAGACATAATGACAAAGTTAGTACTTGGTATCTGACATCCAGTCCTCCCACAGATCTCAGCAACACTGTGAACCTGGCTTTTCCAGGTTCTCCCCTCTAAGTGTTTCTATTGCTAAATACTGAACGTCAGCAGTTGGCAAGTAAAACCACTCACAGATATCCGGCAGGAAGCCTTCCAGTCCAAACCAAACATTTGGTCTTATTTTCGACACCTCAATACTGTCTTTTAGCCATAACTAATCTACTTGTAGTAGGTCACTACATAATACACAGGTTACCAATTACACTGTCTTTATATCATCCTCCAAAGTAAAAGAGGCTCCAAAGTTAATTTTACCAGTCCTGAATCCCTCATGACTATTGTTGCAATGCTAATGAAGTGGCAGAGGGAAAAAAGGGGAAGGAATATTTTCAGAATTGCAAGAGTTGTTACAAACATACGTTTAGGCGCAGCAAAAAAAAAGTGAAGTGCAGTGGAAACCTATTACAAAGATCTCAAAAAGTGTTGTGAAATCAGAATTTCACCTGCTTGCTTGTGTTGTCCTCTGTGCTTGTGCATAATGGGAAGGATAAAAAAACCTAACACCAAACCCAAACAAAAGAACAAAGCCTGTTGACCTACAGTGCAACTGTGGTGGAACCTGCCCTCCTCAGTACACCAGCAGCACTGAGACTTGGCCTAGCCAAAGCTCCTTTCTTGGGGTGACTTTATGGTGTTGTATCCCATATTGCCTGCCCTATGCCCAGGCATGATCCATGTGCTTTTCTGCACCTTTAAAACAGGGTGCAAGAGAAGGGNAGGATAAAAAAACCTAACACCAAACCCAAACAAAAGAACAAAGCCTGTTGACCTACAGTGCAACTGTGGTGGAACCTGCCCTCCTCAGTACACCAGCAGCACTGAGACTTGGCCTAGCCAAAGCTCCTTTCTTGGGGTGACTTTATGGTGTTGTATCCCATATTGCCTGCTCTATGCCCAGGCATGATCCATGTGCTTTTCTGCACCTTTAAAACAGGGTGCAAGAGAAGGGGGGGGAAAAAAAAAAGCCAGAAGAACTTTTCAAAGCAGTCTGTGCTCCAAGGACACAGAGATAGCTGCTGCAGTGAGAAGAGCAGAGGAAGCACCCTTCTTGCTTTTCAGCCAGCTTTCGGTTCTGTTTCTCCGGAGAGAGACGGAGAGTTAAACCTTTCTTCCCTGGGACTTCAGGGTTTTTTTCTCCTCTTCTGGACTGTTTCAAAAACATCAGAACACACCGGGAGAACTTTCCACTTAGGCCCGGAGGTGGGCCCACGCTGAACCAGCTCCGAAGAGGAGGAGAGAGACCACACCCACAGAAGGACTT
>VYZQ01030170.1:114311-155803 GCA_013400655.1 Mystacornis crossleyi
CAGTGGAAACCTATTACAAAGATCTCAAAAAGTGTTGTGAAATCAGAATTTCACCTGCTTGCTTGTGTTGTCCTCTGTGCTTGTGCATAATGGGAAGGATAAAAAAACCTAACACCAAACCCAAACAAAAGAACAAAGCCTGTTGACCTACAGTGCAACTGTGGTGGAACCTGTCTCCTCAGTACACCAGCAGCACTGAGACTTGGCCTAGCCAAAGCTCCTTTCTTGGGGTGACTTTATGGTGTTGTATCCCATATTGCCTGCCCTATGCCCAGGCATGATCCATGTGCTTTTCTGCACCTTTAAAACAGGGTGCAAGAGAAGGAGGGTGGGGGAAAAAAAAGGCAGAAAAACTTTTCAAAGCAGTCTGTGCTCCAAGGACACAGAGATAGCTGCTGCAGTGAGAAGAGCAGAGGAAGCACCCTTCTTGCTTTTCAGCCAGCTTTCGGTTCTGTTTCTCCGGAGAGAGACGGAGAGTTAAACCTTTCTTCCCTGGGACTTCAGGGGTTTTTTCTCCTCTTCTGGACTGTTTCAAAAACATCAGAACACACCGGGAGAACTTTCTACTTAGGCCCGGAGGTGGGCCCACGCTGAACCAGCTCCGAAGAGGAGGAGAGAGACCACACCCACAGAAGGACTTTAAAATCTTCCCAGGTTTCTCTCCACAGCGAGAGGTTTTATTATCTAGCATTATTCTTTTCCCATTGTGCATTGTGTCTGTTAAATAAATAGGTTTTTTTACCTTCACTTTCCTCCGAGGAATTTTTTTCCCGAACCTGGTGGGGGAGGGTGGCTGCCTTCTATCAGAGGACGTTCAAATTCGGACGTTTCTCCGAATTTAGTCTCAAACAGGGACAGCTCCTCAAGGGTTATAGGCATCAATATTTTCACCAGTAAGCACACCCCTACGAAGCTTCACTACTGACTTCCAGAGAGGCTGCCGAATATCTCAGCGCCTCTCATACATGAGACCAAACATTTTAAGTGCAGCAGCCTCGTGTCCCCAGGCAGTAGGAGGCGGCTCTTTCACAGCATAAAGCCATTTATATGGGCCTTATGGGGATCCTGTCCACCCTGCTGCTGTCCCAGTACTCATCTACTCCCACAAAGAGCCCATTAATAGAGCTCAGTCAGGAAAACCTAAGCTACAGAACAATCTTCCCTGAGCAGCTGGGTCTTCTGGGTGGGGTGTTGGGACTTCTAACACAGGCACCAGCATGCTGGTGCGTATGGCACATGCACAAAGCAGCTGTGCTGCTTTGTTATTCAACATTTACAATTGTCAGGAATGCTGGTTCCACCTAAATCCTCTGGTAGCTCTGGGCTTTAATTACCAACATGTCTGAAATACTTTGAGTGCTTCTGGACGATAGCTATAGGTGCTTACAGACAATGCTGGATGGTGCCAGAAGCCTTGTCCTGTAAAGGGAAATGTAGCTGGGTGTTAATGAGTGTCATGGGTACTTAGGCTCACTCAAACAAGCTAACAAATTCATTTCTATCGACATCTCCATTTATAGCTTCTCTGTGTATTTAACAAAGGAACATCAGGGGTAAATTAATGACAGAAAAAGACGGACTTGCATTATACTATTGTGGCTAGTGAGCATGAAATCAGGAACTGAAGGTAATGAGAACAAAGTCAGCTTCCTCCAGATCATGCCAAACCTTGACCGCAGTAATAAGGAGGTACAAATAACACAAATGTGGAGGAACACTAGCACGAATAACTCCAGCTGCATATTCCAGTGCATTTACTTTCCATTTGTGCGTACAGCTCTTCCCTGTGCAGGATCAGGGCAGTGCTAACAGGAAATCAGCGACCCTTTCCTGGTACCCAGTGCTGTTCACTGCTCTGCTTTGCTTCCCTCATGCTTTTTATGCTTTTCTGCCTTCTGAAAGTGGGTGTTTCTAGGACATGAGCAGTCCCCGGGCAGTGGGTAGCTGCCTGGCTCCCTGCACAGGTACAGGGCCGGCACAAAGCATCCATGCTGCAGCTACCAGCAGTAGCCATGCTTCTGCTCTGCTGGAGAGCTGCTCTCATAAAAATCACAACTCTCAGAAAAACATCACACATAAGATAAAAAATGCCTTGCTTATAGGCTGACACATTATCTGAACAAAAATATATTCATTTGGCCTATCTTGCACTTTAATTAGATGTACTGCAGCATCCCAGCATGGCTTTTTTTGGCTTCAGTTGATAATTGTGCTCATTTTTCCATCTAAATTAAGCTGTGTAATGCTCAGGGACAAAAACAGCCACATTATGATGTGTATTAGAGTCATGTTGCACAAATATTATGAGCAAATCCCATTGTGATGATCGTCAGCGGCCTTTCTTATAGCAAGCCAACAGGAAGGCATTGGGAACATGGCAGGAGTTTTTTCTCTGCAGAGTCAGGAAAGGGAGCTGGACTTGGTCCACCTAGGCATAGTAGCTTGGAGGCTCATTTTTGTAAGGCTGCTGATGGCTTGCCCTCTTGTCTTCCCCAAATGTGTTTCTCTGCACCCTATGTAATGGCTTGGGAAGAGCCTCACAGAGACAAACTTGTCCCTCTGAATTAGTGGGCAGGAGGTCACATCATCTGTGAGGAAGGGGGCATGAGATTTGAGCCCAACAGGGGGTAAGCCTGTAATGAAACTGGTCTCTGCAGGAACCAAACTTTGGTGACCTATGGCTAAAAGAAGAGTCTGTGTAAGTTTTGAGAAGGATTGTTACTCCTCCATTTCTTGTTTCATGTAGCTGCACAGGAGATACACTCGAGTGCAGAAACACTGGCAATAACTGCAGTGACTGCAGACAGAGCTAGTAGGGTTTGGCTTCATCTAAGAGATCTGGATCCCCTGTCGGTGGGCTTGAAACACAGGCTTCCTCAAAGGGATCGACTGTGATTGTTACTAAGGAGGTCACAGCAGGTTTAACCTTCGGCAGATAGAGCAAGATGTTTTAGTCCTTTGTCCCTTTATGGCCTCATCTAAACCAAGGACGGGAGAATTACACCACTCTCCCTCAGCTTCACAGGGTGGTTTGTTTGTTTTGGGTTCTTTCACATTCAAGGACATAAATGCCGGACAAATTGTCCCAAATTCTACATAGTCTGGGGGTAGCTGAGCACCAGATATACCACACTGAAAGTCACAGCCCCTAGAGTGCCTTATTCTCTTCCCCCTCAAAGGGGGAATCATTCCTTTGGGAGACGTTAGGATTTTGTGCTGCATGTTTGATGAACCAATTGCAAGTCCATCAGTGGGGAATATAAGCAGCCACAGTCTCTGGTGGGACTCACAGGGACCGGAAAGAAAAGGTGGCAGGTTTATCTCACAGGGCAGGGAGCATGGACCACTCAATCCCCTGACTGTTTGCTGTAGCAAAAAAAATGTGCCACCAAAGAGCCGTGACCACCAGACTTGCTCTGTATTGTGTTCGTAATTCAAGTGGATTTAGCAGCACATACAGATTTATCATGCATGCAGTTGATTTGCATTTATTGAGCCTTATCCTGCTTCCAACTGGATACTCGCAATACCAACCTGCACATTTCTCTTCAGACATACTATGTGACTGAACAATTCCCGTGAAGTAACTGAGACCAAAAAAATGGCCTCAATTTTGGCACTTTCTATGGAGAGCTTGATTAGAGAGGTCTGGCGTAAACAACTCAGCATCTCTGCCCCAGATACACTGTAATGTTTCCACACAAATGAAATCGTAAGTTGGACACACATTTTTGCCTTGAAGGAATAAATGCCCCCCAAATCCCATCTGCCACCACAGCAAGAGGGTTTTCAGCTTCTGCTTTTCAGCAACAGCAAGAGCAAAACCTGCAAAAGAAATGAAAAACCAGAGTAGAGAGCAATTTCAGGAGGGGGGTTCTCCAGGGCTGTGCAGAAGAGCAGCTCCCTCATTCCTTTCCAGGGGGAGGTACAGCACCCCCAGGTTGCCCCCTCCCATGGGTGTGCCCACCAGAGCGCCCTGCCAGCCCTCGGTGCACACAGCACGGCCACCTTGCTCACGTTACTGTCCCAGGCACACACCAAGCCCATGCTGGGAAACACTTAGGCTTAGAAGAGCCCTGAAATCTGGTTTTGCCACTGTTCGTTTTTTCTAAAAGAAATTATATTTAATGAAAATACCTGAGATACAAAGCACCTTGTTTTCATTTTAATTAGCAGTTATGGCTGATAATTAAGGGAATACCAAAATAATTGTGTCATAGTACAAAGGTAATGCCCATATTTCTCTGTGCCAGATAAACAAGATTATGATCTTCAGCCATAGTCCCAGAAGAGATAATACTCTACTAATAATTTTTGTAGGGCTTAATTTAATATGTGTATGAGAGAGAAGAACTGCATAGCTTTTGATATGTGGTGAAGGACACCATGCCATATAAAGATGGAGGGAGAGATCACAACAGTCCCATGTCCTAGAGTTGAAACACAATTAGCCAAATAATCATTATCAAGTGATCTCACATTCCTCACTTTCTACAGTTTTTAAAATCTTCTTTGTATGTTAAAATATATACACTATCATTTTTAATATTACATGTATTATATATAAAGTATAATCTATAATTCTATTGGTATGAGTTTTCTTTGCCTAATGCCTTCACATAGACACACCCAGGGAAGCAGTCATTCAACAACACTGATTTCCTGCAACCAACTAAATACTTTTTAAAAAAAGTAATGAAAGGCATATCCTCCACAAAAGCTAATTCATGCAGCATGACTCTTTGAATATATAGTCCAGCAATACACAAGTGTTGGAAGTCGCACAAAAGATCCTTTAAAACACTTCTAATTGATTAATTCATCTGGGTAGCACCATGGAAATGATTGATTTTAGTCTACCAGACCTCCCTTTGACCTTTTTAGAGCCTCTGTTGATGGGTACTTGAATGGAAATAATTTAAATACAAATGTCAATATAACAATAGCACCCAAATTCCCATCATTTTAATATATCAAATTGACTGCAACAGGTTTAGGATGCCACAAGGACCAAAGCATTTTTTAAAAAATGTATCTTTAAAATAGTGAGAACTTTAATGTCAGTAGTAATGACTGATCTCAAATGACTGATCTGACTCACAAATAATACGTGACTGTGTTATTCTTTCCTAATGATGAGGTGTAACAAACCTGGTGATAATAACTACTAGAAAGGATAGAAAAAAAACCAGTGTAGTACATTTCTTTGAGGTCATCAAGTTAGTTTCCTGTATAATCAGGATTTTTTGCGGGGTTTGCAAACCAAACCAAGGCCAAGTCCCTTACCAATGCTTACTTAAAATGAAGCTGCCCTTATTTTGCCAATCAGTGTAAAAAATGTAAAAAACGTGGGCTGGTATTTCTGCCACTCATCTGGAGTTTGAGGACAGGTAATAGTTCTGCACTGAAGACATACAATACAATAATGAAATACCAAAATGGGAGGGACTGTTTCTAAGTGTTTGATCCTTCAGACTCGACTCAGGCAAACTCCCACTCCGATTCTGGCCCACCTTAAGAAACCATGCAGACCTGCTGCAAAGGGAAGTGTTTTTCCTGCTCTTCCTTTGGCTGGATAATGTTTGAACATAGTCCATGGGTTTAGAAATAACCATGGTTTTTAGAAATAACCATTTCACTGTGCTTCCAGACTACTCATGTAGAATATTGATGTGCTGATGACAGAGGAGGCAGGTAATGGCTGTAAAGGAGGCCCTTTCTCCATGGGAGAAGGATCACTCCTGTCTCCTGCCCTGAAGTAAATCTCTTCTTGATGAACTTACAACTTTTTGGAAGCTCCTTGGCTTCCCTGGGCCCTTGTCCTGAGCCAGGGCAGTGGGGGTGACACGGATTTCACACACGGATGTCTGCACAGATAGCTGAGCGGTCGAGGGCTCAGCAGGGCAAGCAGGACTCATCCCAGTCCCCGGTTTGAGGGGAAAAGCAGTCTTTGTCCTTCCTGACAACCCAGTCTGATGTTAAATACAAATCATGTGCTTGGTGGCACCTGCCTAGATTAGCAAGGGAAAGCATGCAAACTCATGCTCATCAAAGGTATTCAGGTACCTTCTGCTGATATTTGCAAAGGGATTTTGGGTTTTGGACATCTCTTGAGGGTCTAAACCTGCTAATGTGATTTCTCTTCACAGCTTCCAGTGGTGGCTGGCTTTGACCAGCTCAGCTGTATTGTCAGACCCAACCTGTGCCATCAGGACCTGCAACCGTCGAAAATGTCACTAAACAAGTTACAAGTGTTTTTTCAGATGTCATAGTTGGGGCTTAGTCAGGCTGGCAGGGACTCAGTTTTATATGCATTTGTTTGTATGCATGTCATTTATATGCAACTTGTTTCCTGCAATCTCAGCTCTGATTTATATATGTATTCAAAATCTCTTCCCCTTGTGACTGTAATGCAAACTGTGAAAATTATTCACAGAGTGTAACCAAGCAACATCTGCCCAAGCTATGAGCTGCTTGAGGAAGCGTCAGTACTGACATTCCCTGTCCTCTCTTTCCCGCCCCACAGAAATGCATAGTGAAGAAGGGGAGAGTAGAACTTTGTAAGCACCTAAAAATGCTTCCAAGCAAATGACCTAAGCGGAAAGCATTTCAGTGTGGAGTGAGGCGTGGCACCTTCTAGAGAAGTCCATCCTCGCCTTCCACTGGCTGGCCCATCAGCTAGGAGGGAAATACAGCACGGCATGCTCACTGTCATCAGACTGTGAACCAAGCATCTCCTGTGGAAATTCCTCCCTGCACATTTGCTGCCTTTCCCTGTGGCTGTTGGTCACTGTGTAGGGGGGTCCACTACCTGGCAAAATGCTGTGATGCTCTTCTCCTTATCCTTTACCCCCTGACAGGTTACAGCTTTCCAGCCGCATGTCAGAGAGAGCCCAGGCTGGCTGGGCTGGGCTGATTAGCTCTGCATCCCACCTGCATATTGCACAGAAATGGGATTTTTCTGTAATCCTCCTTTAGGTCCCTCCTGTGGGGGGACATGGCAGTACACTTGTCAATATTCAGCAGGTAACCATCTTCTTGGTCCTGCAATAACTTACATTTTTTTCCCAGTACAAGTGCATAGGAAGCACCACGAAAGTATGTGCCTGAGTCACGCTCCCAAGTCAGCCCCTGCTAGCAGTCACACCAGCTCATGAGACTGTACAAAGGGCAATCGGAAATGGCTTAATCAAGCTTACTACCACAAGCACAGTGTTAATGAGCAATAAATAGTTCACTCAAGAGCTGTGGGCTTACCTCATGGGTGTAAAAAGGACTAACAGAACAACAGTTTTCATTACAGAGATATCATCAGCTAACACTCATCTTAGCATCAAGAAGATGGCAGTGAGATTGAAACAAGGTCCCTTCCAACCCAAACCATTCCGTGATTGAACCACAGGGTGGTCAGGCACCGGAACAGGCTCCTCAGGGAAGTGGTCACAGCACCAAGCCTGACAGAATTAAAGTATTTGGACAATGCTCTCAGGCACGTGGTGTGACTCTTGGGTCTGTCCTGTCAGGGCCAAGAGTTGGACTTGATGATCCTTATGGGTCCCTTCCAACTAAGGATATTCTATGATTCTATAATAAAATGTGGTAGTTTCTCAATTCCAGCTGAAAAACTTGATGCAGTGCTTCAGTGTTTCTAAAGAGCATCTAAGTATATTAAAATGCCCCCATATGCATGTGTAGGTAAAATATTAATTAGTTAAGTTTTAAATTACGCTGGATTTATCCAGCACTCTTGCACTAGAAAAGCAAAGGAAATACAAGCAATTATAGGCAAACTGAATTGCTCTGTCTATATTCTTCTTAGAAGTTTATTTTTTTTTTCCTGTTTCAAGGTGTTTTGACATTTTTGGGTTAGATTTAGGAACTCAGTGCAAAAGCCTGGCTTTGTACTGCCGCTCCAAACCAGAAATGATTCAATTATGCATCAGCCCATCCCTTTTCCAAAACTAAACCCTCTCAGATACTGAATTCCCTTCAATACAGGTTTTAAATAGAAAGGGTAAGTAGGGTAAAGCTGGTTGTGGGAGTTACTTTATCTTCCATATTTTCCACAAGACGATTCCTCTGACCTGGTCAGACTCTGAGGTCCCTGTCTGTGTTTTCTGCTGCTGGGAGAAGCCAGTCTTCTTGCACTCTGTGGATGATTAGAAGTGGGAAAGGGAGACACTTCTGCACTGCATAGCCCTCCTCCCTAACTGTGGGTCTATCTAGTACTCTGTTGAGATTTTGTGAATGCAACAGAAGCTGTTTTAATATAAGGATTCAGATTTTATCTCACATTTTATGTTAAATAAAAGGGCCTAGTTTCACTGAAGCATGGTTGTGTGAAAGCATTACATGACTGTTCATCTTATGCAAAAGCACGTACAAAAAAAAGTACATACAAAAAAGTACAAAAGATACTCATACTAAGCAGTTTTGCAAACTTGGTGACAAGATTATTGCTATTATTTTACTGCAGACTTTTTCCTTGATAATTGGAATATGTTCATATTTTTTTAAGTTTTCTCCTGGTGCTCTAAAATCCGTATGTTAAAAACCAAACTGGAAATTTGAGCTTCATTTCTCTATTGTTTTAGAATATGCTAGTTTGCATGCAGAGAATTTACCCCAGCAATTTGATTTCAGCATCAGAGCAAGCAGTGTAACATTTCTGGAAGTGGAGAGCTTTGCCTGTCACAAACATGAAAGCACCTTTTGTTTGGATATGTTGGGGAACAACAGATATGAAAATTAGAAGTGAAGAGCTCACTTAAATTTGGCAACTCTAAGTAAAGTGAAAAGTATTTTTCAATTTTAATAGCATGATAGTAGTATGTCACTGGAGGTCTGTATTCCTCCAGAATTTGTGTGATGCATATTGCTATTCCTTACAACTGTCCATCACTTAGAAAGTAGCTGCTTTCCATTATTTAATACAATGCTTTACAAATACTTCTGTAACTCGGATTCTCTTCAACAGGAACACCCAGTTCTTGCAGAGGTGCAAGAGTTCAGCCATGGGCGACTGCAGCCCACGCTGGTTTTTGAAGGTGACTTGCCAAGAGGACTTCAGGATCCGATGTCTTTCTTGGAAAGCTGCCACCAGCACTCGGAAGCTTTGATAAATGCAGCTTCTACCTATGGCACAGGATCGTAATCCCCAAGGTATTAAAAACCATTTCATCATAAACACCATGCCACAGCATCTGCACCAGTGACATATTTATACTGCTTGGGTTTAAGTTTTCATGTGTCAAGGGCTAAATTTGGTTCTTTTTCATATTTTAAAATATAAGTTACATGCTTTTATCTGGACTTCTCAAACCAGCTGCTCACTGTAGTGACCACTCCATGCCTGGTGACTGTACTAATGCTTTTAAGGCTCTTAGGTGTTCTGTGCATTTCTTCTGCCTTGACGCCCTCCACTCTGCACAGGCATAGCCTGTTCCTTCTCATCATCTGCTGCTTGCTTTCCAGCTTAATTTTCCAGTATATCACTCATTACTTTGACCAAAAGGATTAACAGAGCTAAAAGGCTTAACAAAAGTAGCCATTATTTTTGGCACAGGGTCGCTGGTGCCTGTGCTGTGGACACTATAAGCACTCTGTTTAAATGACCAGCTTTGGAACAGCTCATTATTATTTTTAGGTGACTGCTAAATCCTTACCTATTTTGTAAAAAAGTGTTAAAACCCTCTTTAGAAGATCACTGCAAGAGGGATTTATCTTGACTAATTTTATCCATGTAAAATTTTGGGACTAGATTAGGCCCATACAGTTCTCAGGGAGGAGAGGAGCAGGCAGTGATCTGGCAGTATAAAATGTCCAGATTGCTCCATTCCCTTTGTCTTCAGAGCAGGAGCGGAAGGTGTTATGCTCGGACCTGGAGGTTGTGCTGTGCCCTCTGCCTGGGAGAAGATGTTGTGGGGCAGGTCCCATCTCCCCGAGGCAGTGCAAGGCTCACACTCCACCTCTAAGTACAGTCTAAGAGGGATTTAAATGACATTGGCCCTAGGCCCATACTTATGTATGGATTTTATTTTACCAAAGCTATTTGGCACAAGGCACTAGGTAATGCAGCCTGCTCTGTAAATGTAGGGCTGGTGGGTTTTAAGAATGTTCAGCAGAAGGGTGAAATCCTCACTTCATGAAGGTAAGAGTTTTAATACAACGAAACAGGGAAACATTTGGCTGTCGGGCAGAGTTACTTCCTTGCACTGCCCCTAGTGTTTGGCCAGCGTAGTTTTATATCCAGGTGAAACTCATGCTAAGTCCCACAAGTGCTGGGAGAAGGTTGGTGACTTCCTTTCATTCAGCAGTTGCCTCCTAAGGTCCAGGCATCCTTGCCAAGGCTTCCCAGGACACCTGTAAGCTTGTGTTGTATGAGAGAGAGGAGCAGTAATGCCGTCCCAGTGGGTGCTACTGCACCAGCACAATACCTCTTAACTGATGCTGAGTATGAGACCTCTACCCTTCTGCATGAGATTTGCTGATAATTCAGCTGAGAAAGGCTAAGGTTTTGTTGCATCCAGAAGGATTACATGAAGGAAGGTTTATATGGTAAGCATATAAAAATAAGGCAGAGTGTAAGGAAGGACCTCTTCGTAAGGAAGAGGTAAAACAACAAACTAACTACTGCTACTGGTTTAAGTTACCAAAGTTTTTGTCTGTTTTCCTCAGGTAATTGCAGTCATCGCCTATTCACCTGTGAATTACTGCATGTTATACAAAGTTACCTACTACATTTTCGTCATCAGCTGCCCTGCCAGGGGTCTGCTGCAGACTCACCATTAAGCTCTCAGGTTCCCCGGTTGTAATGAATAATGACAAAAAAGTTTCACCTTTCCTTAAATGCACCAAAAAATGAATGGTCGTGGGGTGATATTAAGAAAAACAAAACAAACTGTGCAAATGTTCTTGAGGTTGTTTTGAAAGACATATTGATGTGAAATTCTCAGTACTTTAATCATTATTCAAAATGTACCTTGAATCCCATTATGATTTTCCAGTCACTGAAGGATCGAGTTTAAGCATCACACAGGCACAGAATTAACAAAAGCTCTGTGGGAAGAGGCTTTTCACAGCCACAGCTGAATATTAGTCATACTTGCATATTCTTCTTTCCACACGTCAAAGGTCTGAGGGGACAAAGAGCTGTGCCTTGGATGGTTTTGAAATCCATCAGTCTCCACTGGTCCTGAAAGGACCCCTCTGAGGAAAGGGGTTTTGCCCATGCAAGTATCACAGCATTTCAAGGGGCACATGCCTTCAGGTAACACTATGTTTCCAAAGAACATTTCCCTGAGGTAAGAAGAAAAGTACAGCTCTTGTATTCAGTATTGCATAAAGTCTACTTCTTTGCAGGAAAACAATCTCCTTCTCTCTTTCCAAAACAAAAGCATAATTTAAAATTATATTATTACCAAGAATGAGTAGGATAAACAGCGCACTCTTTTTTTTATTGCCATTTAAGTGTAGTTTAAATCCAGGCTCGTCTGTTAGCTTAAAAATTATTTCCATTTATGAATATAAACAATATTATTGCCTGCTTTCCCTAACACCAGTGACTCGTATGTTGGGGTGTTTTTCCATAAACCAATTGCACATACCACAAAATAAGGTAAATTTTCATATTGTGAGGCTATGCAGTTCATGTACTAATCATGCTTTGACATTTTTCTTTTACACATGACGTTTTTGCTCCTGGTTTCTTTATTTTCTCAGATTTTTCGTGGCAATTGATTTTTTTCAGTTGGAAACAAATTGAAATACAAAGCAGATCTTTTCCTGTCTAAATTGCACAGCCAGTTTGGATCAGAAATAATAAAGGACTCTTCACAACATTACTTTAGTAGGCTTGGCTGGTGAGGAGAAAATGTGCCTAATGATGAATACTTAACGAGACTTGATTAAGGCTTGCCATTCATTCCTTGCCCTAAATGTTACAGGTTGTGAAAGTACATTAGCACCAGAGGATACGGCTTTTTAGGCCCACCCTTGCACAATAAACACTATGGCTGGATCCCAGAGACCTGGCAGCACGCCAGGATGAGTTTGTGCTGATGACAGTCAGTGCTGGCAAGGGCTGGACCCAGACATGGATGTGGACCCAGAACCAGACCCATCACAGTGCCATGGGCGGCCACTGCTCATGGGGTGAGCATGTGGACAGACACCCTATGTCTTGCCCCACAGCCCCAGCTGAGATTATGGCTCCAAACAAGTCACTAAATATTTCTGCTGTGGCTTCCCCAGCTCTTGCCTTTTACCAGAAGCTTTCAGCAATATGTGAGGAGGTACAGACAGGCCCAACCCTGCAGAATTGCAGAGACCATTCATGACCAGAGACATTGCAGCCTCTGACTATTGGGCTGGCATGGCAAGCCAGCAAAAGCCATCCAAAACAACCCTCGGCCACACAGCCAGCAGAATTTCCCTATTTGCTGTCCTGTGCCAGGGACATACAATCCTTTCTCTCAGTGTGAACTCTTAACGTTTTCTGTGCAAGCCCCATCTGCTAAGCTTCAGGAAAACCCAGAGAAACCTCCTCCCCACAGATCCCCAGGGCTTTAACATGCATTGGTGGCCAGAAGCCAAGTACATTTTGGGGAGTAGCAGCAAACAGCTGCTTTTCAGACTCTTCACAACACAGTTTTAAGACTTGCTCCATGCAGTTATTACTAACATGATCCGAGCTCAGCTTCCAGCCCTGGCATGAGCAGGACCTATTAGCCTGTCTTCCTAATGAAACATTATGCACAGTGATCATTAATACTTTTTAACCCACTGGCCAGCTTCAATCAAACCTAGCAGCCAGGCAGCAGTCTTGGAGACCCCGAGTTCCTACGAGGTTCATGAACCATATGTGTGGCTGGGACAGTGGAAATGAAAGGAAAAGCAGGCCAGCCTGTATGAGACCTCAGAGAGCCCAGTGAGACTGAGATGCTGTGGATGACCCGCTCAAGGAAAGCTTCGCAAGGTTTTTCCATCTGCACGGACACAGGAGTGTCCAGAGGAAAAGCAGATTTCAGTATTTCCAGTGTTGTTTTTTTACAGCAGTATCATGAACCTACACTCTCCGTCCAATGTCTCTCTGTTGGAACCAGCCCTCGCTGCGAGGTGAAAACGGAGAATTAATTCTGTGAATGTCAGAAGCCTCTCAGAGGGCTTCTTGGGTGCCAGCTGCAGTTGCTTCCCCTTGGTTGGAGAGACGGCCACATCCAGCCAGGCAGTCAGGAAAATGAGGAAACTATTGCTCCCTATTTGAAAACGTGCCTTTGTTCAAAGCAGTGTTTTTGCCATGAGCACACGTGCCTGCAGGGAGCTTCCTTCAGGGACTCGGCTGTAAAATGAGGCCACAAGGGCAGGCACAGAAGGACTGCAGAGTCCCCCGGCTGTTTCTTTGAATGGCTGCCTTAACAAGGAGGTACAATGACAGCCTGTGCTCATAGAGACTTCGAAAACCAACCAGCAGTAGCTTCTTCAGTAGAAAAAAAATTTTTTTTAAATTCTAAACTGCACACTTTTAAACAGACGATTAGCATGTCTCCTGTAATAGCAGCAGTTTTGTTCCAATGCCTCAGCAGAAGGCAGCTAAAGAGGGCAAACTGAATCTGTACACAAAGAATTTGCAATGAGCAGTCCTTCCTCAGGACTGGCCTCAGCACAGATCACAGAAAGCTGTGCTTCTTCACTGATGCAGGCTAAAACAACCTAATTAAAGATGCCAGAAGTTATTTCTAGCAACAAAGCCAACAAACATTCGTCTGAGTGATTAGCACTTTTCAGACTCATTAACAAACAAAAATAAAAAATCTTTATCCCTTTCTTTTGGTTCAGTGCTGCAATGTTTCCCTAAGGCAGACGTCAGCTAAAAAGAGGGGCTCTGAGAGATGTACAAAGATAGCACCATTGTCAACCAAAGAAACCTCCTTCAATTATTCAGAGCATCTGCTGTTCTCGAATTTCTCATTCTTAGAGCTCCAGCTAAGTGGTGCATTTGGCAGTAGTTCTCATTAACTCATTGGACAGCACAAGTAAGGAACATATGTATTCACAAGATAATTAATGCTCGAAGTGAATATTATGGCAAGAAGTTTTCATACACATTTGCAAACTATCTGCCAAATACATATTCCTGAAGAGTAGGGAACTTCATATGGAGAAGGTGAATGTAATCCTAAGTAGACAGGAAACAAGACTGTTTCTATTTTTCTACTTCATTAACAGACAGAAGATTGACCAAAATACTCACCAAGGTGCAAGCATTCAAAACCGATGAACAGGATGTACAGTCAACTGACAACTAGGAAAATCAGTCTTTCTGACATCTACCAGTAATATTTTGCATCTGAAAGGCATACTGGAGTTGAATTCATGGCAAAACAATATTTAAGAAGGTAGCTGTGAGAGCTTCCTGTCTATACTGCCACGCTATGAGTTAGAAAAATTCAAACAGACCTTGTTATCTCCAGGGCTAAACTAGGATACTGAAATGACATGAACTTGATGCAGAGTTGACAGACAGCGTGCTCATTTTGTCATATTAACCCTTTTGCAGTGTATTCCTAATGGTATTCTCATTCCAAGACCCCTTTCACAATATATCACCTTGATGGGAGAAAGGATGCTTCATCTGGCCGGCCAACCCAGTCCATCCTCCCAAGCCATTGCATTGCATCTCCTCAGGAGTGATTAGACACTACAGCTGACTGAACCAAAGAAATCCCCTCTGTTTCCTCAGTTGTCACAGATACATTACCCTTTCTGGGTCTCTGCAGAACTGCTGGCAGCATTTCTTTCCAAGGTGCCAGCTGAAAGGGAGCCTGAATAAATCAGCTAGAAGTAGCTGGATCTCCATATATATGGTCTGTCAGGGAAGGCAAGCAAACTGCCTCCAGTAAAAGCATGGTGAAATGGTGAATAATATACCCCAGCAACTTGCAGTAAGGCTGTATATACATTTATATACATATGTGTTTGTATATTTAGACACACACATAGATGCATCAGTGATGTGCATGGTTTCTCTCCAGACAAAGAAGAGGGCAGGTTCAGAGTGTTGTCTGCTCTGTGACTCTTCGCAAACCAGCGATCTGGTTATGTTCCTTCCAATCAAACTTTTTTGATTCCCACAGCTGGTCAAAAAAGAGGAGTGGGTATTACTGTGCATTTTTCCTTATTTCCTTTTCCACCCACAAACCATCCCGTCTTAAAACTTTCTTAGAAAAGTGAAAAAGTGCTCAGCCGTGTTAGGAAGGGGCCCTTTCAAACCATCCCGTCCCGAAGACGGTCCCCAGCCGCAGGGCCCCGCTCAACCGGGGCTGCCCCGTCTCGGGGCTGATGGGAACACAGAGCCACGGCCCTCAGCAGAGCCCCGGGCCTGGGGAGGGCGAGTGGGCTCGTCCCCTCCGCAGGGTCTCCCTCCACGCTGGTGGAATGAGTGCCAGGCGCCGAGGGCCCAGGCAAGGGGGTGGGAAAGGGGGAAGGTGCGCGGGGAGACGAGACGCGACACTTACTGCAGAACTGCCTCCGCCTGACCCTGCAGCGCCACAGCCGCGTCCGCACCCAGTGCAGGCACGGGGACAGGTCCATGGCTCGGGGGGACGCCCGTGCCCGGGACCACCTGGCACGGCCCGTTCCCCGCCGGGCGAGCCTGCGGCAGCCCCCGGCCAGCCTCCGGGCCGCCGGCAGGATGCGGCGGGCGGCCACCGAGGCCCTGCCGTCCCTTCGTCGCCATGCCATGTTTTATGCATGAAGGTAATTTCATCCCGATTCTCCGCGCCTGGTGTCTACGTGAGCTCCTGCGACGTGGAGGAGCCACGGCATCAGTCCCTGGGGAGGGCGAGCTCAGCGGGAGGCAAGGAGCGAGCATCCCTCCTGGGGCAGGGGAAGGTGCCCATCGCAGGAACGGGGCCTTTCCCAACCTCCACGGAACGGGCTGAAGTTTACACGTGTGTAAGTCTGCAGGTGCTGCGCTGCGGGGGCCCTGGAACGAGGAGAGATCCGAAGATACTAGGGAGCCCTGCAGAAACCCATGTGCAGTCTGGTCATAAAATCGCAGCCCGCGTTTGAAACCTCAGCCCTGCTGTTGCCTTGTGAGGAAACAGGAGCGTTTGAGGGCGATACAGCTTTAGCATGTCCATGTCAGTGCTGCACTGGTAGGGGTGGTCAGCATTTCTCACATTCTAATTTCACTTTTGTTATATACAGAAATTCCCAGAGTGCCCCTCGCAACACTGTCACTGTTGCCTGAGGCCCTCCTATTATAACGTATTTAAAGGGCCGCTTCTTCAGCCAGTTCACACAACCACAGAATTTCACAGAATAGTCTGAGTTGGAAGGGATCCACAAGGATCATCGAGTCCAACTCCAGGCCCCACGTAGGGGTTATCAAGTCCAACTCCTGGCCCTGCACAGAACCATCCGCAAGAGTCACACCATGTGCCTGAGAGTATTGCCTAAGCGCTTCTTGAACTCTGTCAGGCTGGTGCTGTGATCACTTCCCTGGGGAGCCTGTTCCAGTGCCCAAACACCTTCTGGGTAAAAAACCTTTTCCTAATATCCTGACTAAACCTACCCAGACACAACTTTAGGCCATTCCCTCAGGTCCTGTCACTGGTTCTGTCACAGAGAAGAGATCATTTTCTGTGTCTTCTCTTCCCCTCATGAGGAAGCTATACGCTGCAATGAGGTCTGTTCTCAGTTTCCTCTTCCCCAGGCTGAACAGACCAAGTGACCTCAGCCGCTCCTCATACGGCTTCCCCTCAAGGCCCTTCATCATCTTCATTGCCCTCGTATGGATGCTCTCTAATAGTTTAATATCTTTTTTTATCTTGTGGCACCCAAAACTGCCCCCAGCACTCAAGGTGAGGCTGCCCCAGTGCAGAGCAGAGCGGGACAATCCCCTCCCTTGCCCGGCTGGCCATGCTGTGCTTGATGCACGCCAAGACACGCTTGGCCCTCCTGGCTGCCAGGGCACTGCTGACTCAGGTTCCACTTGCCATCAACCAGGACCCCCAGATTCCCTTCCACAGCACTGCTTTCCAGTGTCTCATTCCCCAGTCTGTACATACATTTGGCAATTTAGGCCCTGCTCTCATACCTTTAAGCTTTGCCTCAACAAATACATTTGTGGGGTTTACTTCAAATGTTCCTGATGTCAAAAGAAAGAGGTTACCACTCACACACACACATACTGCACACCCGTTACCAGGCGAGAGCAAATCTAAGACGTGGGTCTGGACTACACAGGCTGTGTTACAAATGTATTGGCTGTATCCTAGCCAGCAGGATTGCTGAAGCTTTCCCCTTGCCACATGCAGCTGACCACTGAAGGCTGGACTCTAGGACAGCAAGCCCTGCCACATGCGCCAGTGTAACTGGAGAGTGGTGGATGGCCAGGTTTCAGGTTTCCTTGCCATTTGAATCTCACAGTAGGGTCATCCAAAGGGCCATTGTTGATTTTTTGCTCTTGACATAGGCAGGTAAATCTTGTCCTCTCATTGTAATGATAGGTAAAACGCAGCAGATGCATTTGAGCTTCATTTTAAAGCTCTTTTGATTAATCCTGATCTGGACTAAATGTAACATTTTGAATCCCTATTGGGAATATGAAAAAACTCAGTGTTATTTGCCCCCGAAGGTTGTGTTAAAGCAGAGGCGTAGCTCATCCGCACTGGGAATTCACACCGGGTTCCTCATGACAACCCCAAACAGCCTAGAGATTTAAAAGCAAACCCACAAATCACTGTCAAATCAAGATATGAAATTCCACAGACACTCATTACAGTTTGCCAAGCAACAGTCATGTCAGATTACTCGTTTGGAGCTGATCCGAAACGAAAGTAATGGATGGTGCAGAAACACTTTGAGGAATATGAAGAATCCACATTGAGTCTTGTGTCGCTGTGCATTTGGAGACTGGTCAGAGTGAATTGGTCCCATACTGTGGTGGGCAACACTGCTGGCGTAACAGGGAGAAGCTGACCCCAGTTATGTGCCCCACAGACTTGCTTCCAGTATTTCAATGGGCACCATCACCTATTTCTCCTTCTATCAAGAAGGACTCATCCTATGATGCTTAGGTCTGCTGAAACCATGGCTGTACCAGGATGTAAGGGAGTCCTAGAACACTGTGTCCAGCCTCAACTGCTTTGACAGTCCCAGCATGTTTCTGGTCTTTAATAAATTATATCCCAGAATTAGGCTTCCTGTCCTCTTTTACTTGAGGAATAAGGAAATAGGAGTGGAGGGGACTTTAGGTGGTGAAAAATCATTTCTTGATTAGAATTCAGCACAGCTGTGATCTCAGTGTCATCAGTTACTTGCACTGATGCTGATGCACATAATTTACAGCAATAAATGAGTTATAACAGCAGGTATGTGTGGGCTGGAAATAGAAATTAGACCTGGAATGAGAAAGGTATGACAGCTTTGGTGTACTTTATGCTTTAATAGTGCTTATAATTGTCTTTTTAGAACCATACAGACAAATAGAATAATGTAAGAGATGGGCTAGGTAGGACTCAATTTTGCTTGTTTAAGGAAAATACATTACAATGACAAGTGTATTTGTGCTGATGATAGCTTTTCTTCAGTATTTGATGTTTGTCCTCCTCCTTCCCCCCCCCCCCTTTTTTAAACACAAACACACCTAAGCTCAAAACTAGCTATTTGTAGATGTATTTTAACCTTAGAGCAGGCAGAAGTCATAATTTTTACACTTGGTTGGTTCCAATTCAGTATTTTTTTTCATAACAGTCTGTGTGATTTGCGTGCAGTCCTCTGGCACCAGAGTGCAAAGGAGACATTCAGAAAGCTTAATTATGCACATCGTTTTTGACACCACCACTCCTTCAATTTTCCTCATGCAGATGAATGATGACATGTCAGAGTCACAAGGCAGGGCACTCAGTACATGTGTCTTTCTGCATTTTCCTTTAAAACCTTGGTGGAGAGGAAGAGACATGCATTTGCACAGAAGAAATAGGTACTATTGAGCCAGTTCCCACCCGGTCATGGTGCTCCTGGAACGCCAGCCTACAAGAAAAACCTTGGCAACAGCTAATGAAGGCATCAGCCAACAAAAGCAGCATCTTTTAGTCATCACAGAGTTCCTAAGGTTAAATATGATTGCTCAATCTGATGCTCGCCGTTGACCTCCCAGTGCAATGTGGTTGTCTAGCAGCTGCTGCTATTCCTCTGGAAAGACAAAGACCTCCTGCAGATCATGACAACCACAAACTGGTGCCTCAAGCCCTGACATGTGGCTCTACTATTTTCTTCCTTAACATGCTGCTGGTAAACAAACACAGTTCATGAAACCTTTTTCTCAGCAGAAGGGATCTGTTGTGGGGCTATGTTCCCCAACACTCTAAACGGCTTTGAGGTGCTCTGACTGCAATATAAGCAAGAGCTTTTCAAGTTAGCAAACCACAACCCTGCTAAATGTCAGACCATTGTACTTTGGCATGCCAAATTTCTATTTTGTTGCACACTGGTATTCAATCTTGTTTAATACTTGAAAGCAGTTGATGTAGTGATGTGAGTAGATGTCAAGAGTACACAGTGTGCTCTGGGATGGAATAAAGATCATTTAAGAGAAAGCTTCCACTTAAGCCCCTCACTTCGTGTGCTTCAGTGCAACGATTCAGTTAGTTAAATCACTGGCTAACAGGTTTTATATATACTGCAGGGCAGCGGGGGGAGAAAGGCAGGATTGCTGGCTGAGGATACAGCCCTGGCTGCTCAGATCCCATACTGCAGTGCAGTGCAGTGCTCTTCTTGTGCCACCTACTGACCAGTTCCTCCTGGCTTTCAATTCGGAAACGGAACATTTTCCAGTTTATTTTTAAATGCAAGCATTTCATGTTGGATTTTGACCAAGCGATTAGTAGCTAGTGAATACATACAGTCTTCATGCCTTGGTAACATGCTCTAATTTAGAGCTAAACCACCCTATCCTGCACTAGCTGGCTCAGTGCAAGGAGAATGGGATGGAACGGGATGGGATGGGATGGAACGGGATGGGATGGGATGGAACGGGATGGGATGGGATGTTATCCAGCATGTCAGATCCAGCAGTGCTTTCTCTCTTGAAATATGTAACACCCCGCTGAAATCGTTATGATTGCCCGGATGTTCAAAATCAGAAGCTACCTGGAAAGTTTGCCCTCTGTCCATTGGTGCTTTCTGGGACATGGCTGAGCTATGGCAAGGAGTTGACCTCTCATTCCCGTATCAGGGAGTGGTATTGAAATGTAGCCTTCAGGTCCTCACCCATCATCTGTGTTAACAGAGAAGCACTTTTCTTTTGGCTCTCCAACCCCCTGAAATTTGGAACGACCTTGCAGAATTAAGATAATACTTTCAACTTTTTTTTAATTAAAAGTCAAGGCAATGGCTAAGTGGATGTGTGTACCACCCTGGAACATTTCTGAAGTGCTTAAGAGTGGAAAACACATACCCTGTTCCTATGTAGGTTTAGCTGTAAAGCTGCCCATTTCACTTATCTTGGGTAGATAGTGTTGGCCTAACACTGTGAGTTGCTCAGCTAGTGATGAAACAGGGGCTTAAACAACTGTAGTAGGCTCAGCACTGGTATTGCTCTGCAAATGTTTGTGATAGCCACTGTCTTCCTCACTCTGGCTATGGCAGTTAACCTTCGGAAGGCTGCAGGTTAAAAAGAGAGATTCCAGCCCTCATCAAGAGCTGATTGAAACCTCTAAGGAGTAGCACATTGATAGGACAAGGCTGGGATTGGGAATCTGATATGGCTGTGGCATCAATAAGTAATTTCTCCACAGTAGTAGCATCAGTGGACTGTGCAGGCTGCAGTAGGTACCCCGGCAGAGCAGGCGGTTGTTGTTCTAGAGCTTTTCACAAGGAAAAGTGCAGTCAGAATGACACTCTTTTCTACATATGATTTTAAACGACCACTTTGCTCTGGGGCCAAAGCAGCCTTGACCAGGCCAAGGCGTGATGCTGGAGAAATCGCTTCCAGCTGCACTTTTTTACCTCCCACTTGTGCTCTCCTCCAGCTGCACATTTCAGTGGGGCCATGACCTCAATGTGTATTTTAAAAGATATGTGGAAAATAAGCTTTCAGATTTCTTTGCTGCTAAATGGGCTGCCTCTTGCAACTCTTTATTAAATGGGAAGATATGACAGGCTCATTCACCTTGTACTAAAAGCATGATGTAAATTTCATATACTCTTTAAAAGGGATTACAAAGAGACCATGTTATTTGGGGACACAATATTTTCTTTCTAATTATTTAAAGTTCAGTATGTGATCTTAATTAATGCTTTCTTCTTGCATTTTACTTGTTGGCCTGCAGGCAATTTCTTCTAAAATAATTGGATTAATCATTCCAGAAATCTCAACTGGATGATCACATATATACTAAGTATTTTTAGAAACTATTTCAAAGATTGGCAAGCATTTGGGTTTTGTTGCCAATAAACTTGGCACACCGCTGTACATGCAGAAGTCTTTTTAGGTAGCTGTGGGAGATTTCTTGTTCTGTGCTCAACTAGCCTACAGGACCTGCCACAAAGCATCAAACACTTAGGATTTAGAGATCATCTAATGCTTCCCATGTGTGTACATAGATTTGAGTCAGAAACACTGCAGGAAATCCACCTCTGGAAAAAAAAAGCTTTCAAACTAGGTTGCTGGCCCAGAATGACAGCGGGAGACATGACAGTCATACCTCTTGAAATATTTATCTTAGCTTTTTCTCATCAAACATTGAAAATACAGCTGCACGACTTATGGGTCAATAAATATATATTGTACTTAAGGCAAAATCCTGTGGTTTCCTTAATCTTTTCCTAAACTTCCTTTTTTCCACTTGCAGACAGTTACCCAGTGCAGTGAAACCAGTCCATTAAGCCAGGCTTTCAGGCTATCCAGCCTTTCACAGATGTGAGAGCTAAACCAGCTGCTAAACCCTTTCAGATGGATAAACTCAGGGTCTGTAGGGCTGTGTTTCTGCAGAGGGTGCCTAAAACAGGAGTTGTTGTGAGAGTGGAGTTCACATGGACGTTTCCCGTATGACTTTACTGTAGCCTTCCTCCTTGAAAGGTGCACCCAAGCAGAACACCAAAAAGTACACAACAAATTTGTGTCTGTTAAGAACCTTTGGAACACTTTATTAGAATGCTTTTATTAGATAAGTAGGTCTCACTCTAAAGGCCTCTTAATCAAGAATAAGTACGATTTTAAGTGATATCCATCCCCAAATTTATTGAGCTGCTTTCAGTCTCTTCCTTTGAAACCTGCTCCCTTACTTACTCTTTTAAAGTGTCATTTCTGATAGCCTTGGTAATCAACTCATCTGTTAATTTCATCTCAAATTCCCTGGGTTTAGCTGTACTCTGTATTCTTCTAACTATTTTTTCTCTTCTTAGTCTTTTAAAATATGTGCTGATTGCTAACACATCACTGTTTTCTCCAACCCTACGTTTTTATTTTTCTGCATTTTTCTCTTTTCTCTCTTTTTTCTACATACCATGGTATGTAGTCCCATATCAGGGACTATGAGGGAAGCTCACACTCTGTTTGCATTTCAGTCTTCACAACTGACTTTCTATAAGTAAATTTATTTCCTTGGATTCAGATTTCATATTTATATAATAGTGATTATTACTATGCTTCAAGAATTTTTAGTAATATTCCATAAAATGAGGGGTGGTTAATTATCTCCTATAATTATAACATTCTTGGTTACCTTAAACCAGAGAAAGAGGTAGCACTTAGACTAAGATTTTTAAAGATGAGTTGTTATTTACTTCCTTCTACCCCTTCAGATAAATTGTCTGTTTTAATAATCCTGTCAGAAGGTGCTGCTCACCTCTTAGAATGGACATAAACAAAGAATCACCACCTCTTATGCCTAATAGTATATGGACTCCCAGTGTAGACATTTGCTTTCATGATTTCTGACTTTATAAATCTGAAGGAGACTCTAATGGCATGACTCAAAGCCAAAGAAAAGTCTAAACCTGTATTATAACTTATTGTATTCTCAAGCTGAGGTTGCACAAGAGACCAGGTGGGACACAAATAGATTCAAATTTCTCTATAGTTTGACAGAAACTTTTCCTTCCACTGGCTCATGACTCAGATGCTTTTACTAACTGACTGCCTTAGAAAAGCATGCCTGATGAAACATTTCTGGGTATTGTTTCTGCCCCGCCTCGCTCCCCTCTGAAACAAGTGATTGTATAAAAATAATCTTTTAGGCTTATTGCAGAGAATCAAAGACTTGAACCCAGTGCACTGCTGTGAAGGCACATCAGTGGTCATCCAGAAAATAAAAACAAATCATTGAGTCTGGAAAATCATGTTTCAAAAGTTTGCCTCAATCGCATAGGCACATTCTTTTCCTTCTGAAATTCTGAAACTTCCAGGCTGCAAAAGCTGAAACTTGAAATTTATGTTCCAAATATTTGTAATAAAATTACAAAAAGAGGCATCCTGTGTCTCCAGCAGAGTGATAGCACTTGCATCATGATGTAAATAAACTATGAGTTAGGCCTGAGCTTCTCTTCGAAATGAAGACCCTGATCACAGCTTTATTGAAAGCTTTCTGGTCTGAAACTCAGTTTGATGTGTCACACAGCTTGCTCAAGGAATGATAGAAAAACTGAGATTGGAAGGGGCTTCTGGAGGGCATTTGGTCTAACTCCATGTTCAGATTGGGGTCAAACGACATTCCTCAGGGCCCTCTCCAACTGTGCTTTGAAAGGTTTCCAAGGATGCAGCTAAGAAAGCACTGCCAAGTACCTAAGGCCCTCTACCTACATTAAATAGAGACAGGCATTTTCAGTCCTGAAAACTAAAAATTCCTGGGTTTTGTCCTAGACCCATTTACTGAAATGCTAAGGCTCTTCACCCTTCAGGTTTGGCCATAACCGAAATTGTACACAACCCCTACATCAGTACATTTTCCCTGGGCTGGCCATCAAGAGGTGTTTCATCCTTTGTCCTCCTTTAGGAGCACAACCGCATGCCACGGTGGGAGAGCCTTGGGTGCCTCCTGCTGCTTTCAGCTGGTTTGGCACAGAATCAATCCATCTGGCACCCTCTGGACAGACTGGCAGACACACAGTTGTGTGTGCAATCCACACAGCTTTACACTGAGCTGGGACTCAGTGTGTGTGAAAACATTCACACAGTGTTGGAAACACCCAGTTCAGCTGGAAACACCATTGCAGCTGAGTAAGTGCTGGGATCAGCCTTTGTCAGGGGCTCCAAAATGTTCACTGGCTCCAGAGCACAGGTGGCACAGTCATGAGAACTGACTTGGTTGATGTGATAAGTGAGTGGACAAGGAGCTGTCATCACTTAACACAGAGGAAAATAAAGAGAATTACATAGAAGGTGATGTACGAGGCCTACAAAGAGAGAGATTACTGCTACCAACCTGAAACGTGGTTTATGTATCTTGGAACCCTATGTGATGTCCAGAAGGGCACCTGCGCAAGCAAAATGTTCAGGCAAAGCAAATTCTTCCAAACTGGGAAGTTCAGAACAAGCATTGCCCTTTGCTTAAGAAAGAGGTTTGGATGAGGCTTTCAGCTCTTAAATTCATAAAGGTTCAATGAAAAGTGATCTTAAAGCCCAAAAAGCAACAGAGCTGGAAGATCTGGGTTACTCTGACTTCATTTGTTGCATGGGTGAAAGTGTCTGACATTGTCACTGTGGACAAATGGCCATTTACATCATTATAATGGTCACCCATGAAAAAGTCAGTGGTTTTTTTCCCTGGGCATCTTCAAGAGATGACTCTTGTACTTTGAGAGAAGTTGTGCACTCTGCACGGGCAAAACAGACTGAGCTTGGATCAGGTAACACTTTCATTGCCAGGCTCCAGACTAGCCCAGTGAATTTTCAAGAGCAGGAAGATGATTTGCATTGTCTTCCTCACTCTCTTTTTTATCTCGGGCAAAGTTTTCAGCCTATACCTGAAGAAGTTAGACATACCTTCTCTGGCATCTCTGCTCAAAATTCATCTTTCCCATGCTGAAGTACAAATCGTTCTCATCTGACATCACCTAAACTCAATGGATGAGCAGGAATGTCTTGTGTTTTTTCCCTCTTTCACTCTTGTCTTATCTTCCCAGCACACATCATCGGCTTTAACCCAGTTTGCCCACCTGATACTTCTTGTCCGCTATGTAGACACAGAGGACAAGAGGTGATGTCTAACTACCTTTGAATATTTTGTTAGTACCAAGCCCAGTACACTGAGTTCCTAGGAGTTAGTACAATTTAAACAATAAAAATAAAACACCACTTGAAGGTTATTTGTCAAGTTTTATGGTGAAAGCAGAAACAAAAACAACATCCTGAAGCCAAAACTCATCCTGTCCCCAGATTATGATGGCATGCTCACACATTTCTTCTGCTTCCTAAGCCAAGGTCTGTCCTGGAGATGTCTGAGAGGCTGGGAAACCAGGGCTAATAGTCTCAGAAAAGTCCACTGGGAGATCATCCTGCTTGGCCAGTTCTTGCAGATGCTTTTATGGAGAAAAATTGTTCCTCAAATACTGGCAAAGAACTAGGAGTGAAGTCTCCCAGTGAGATGATCCGTGAGCTGCCTTCTCCCTGAAGGATGATGTCTGGCTGGAGTAAAAAAACCTTGTCTGGCTGCTTAGGTCAGCAAAGCCTCCAAAGCTGTTTTCTCTCCCTGGGAGACAGGAAGTGTAATTGTTCTTAACCATATAAAAACATAATTGAAAAAGCACAAACTCATGTTTATACTGATATTTCTTTGTCTCCTCAAAGAAATGATGGTTAAAGAAAACTTTTCCCTATAAGGAATGGACAGATGATCCAAAAGGGAATAAGATTATTTTTATTTTAGCACTTTATGGCCACAAGGTGTCATTCCTTACTCACAAGAAGAACTAGTGACTGGTATACGGTTCTCAAGCAGAACTGAAGCAAAGTTTATGGCTTCTCAAGGAGCAATAGCAGTTAGGGAAAAAGAGAATGAAAAGTCAGTAAAAGCAAAGGACAAGCATAAAACTCAGCTGCAAAATCTTCTCCTTTCACCTTGTATGGAGATCACACACATGCTTTGTTGTATTAGATACACAGCTCTCTTGCACAGCTAATGGGTTAAATCAACACTCAATTCCGTTGTTATTTTCCTGCAGTATTTCAGTTTTGATGAGATATATTAAAAAGTTGCACTCTCCTCAACATGTTTCTGTTTAATGAAGATGTGAAAGAGATCAGCAAAACCCAAGAAAGCTTTAGAGACACATCCAGAAACACTTAACACTTCAGAATAACAAGTGACAGAAGAAAAAGACAGTGACAAAAAAGGAAAAGTCAGGCTTTCAAAAAGCTCAGCATTTACATGTCTGTTAAATAGCCAGATTTTTCAGCAGTGCTTCAGTAATGAAAAACTTTCTTGCCAACTGATGCTTTATAAACAGCATTTCTGTCCTCAGAAATCCCAGCAGTCCAGCAGAAACATAGCAAAGATATTTTTCCCTTTTACCATAGCTAATGGACATTGAATTCCCTCTGGGTTCCCTGGGTGAATTCCGTGTGCTCCGAGTGGCAGTTCAGCATTCAAGTACTGACACTGAGTGCTAGCAGGAGAGAATAGTGCTGATTTGCCAAAGAGGAAGAACACAAATTACATGGCACGTGTAATTTAGTGGCATTCTGAACTGTCTCTTTCAATGCTGCTATATGGGGTTTTTTCCCCTGTGAGCAAGATTGTGTCTGAATATGCATGAATTTATGTTCCATGGTGTCATATGAGGGAGGAGGGAGGCATTTTGGTCTTCCTTTAGGGATTTCTTACACATTTGGAAAAAGCTATAAAGGGGAGGAAAATTCTATCTGTACAGTGCACAGCAAAATAGTCTCTTAGTGCATTCACACTCTGAAAATTGATTAAAGATGGTGTGTTTTCACTCGAGTAGGTACCTCCAGGCCTTAGGTAGTGCTTTTCAAGCCTCTTAGCACCCCTCTGCAGCACTGGCCGCCATCAGCTCCGCTGGCTTCATTGCAGTGGGTTGCCCCATGTGACGGCATCAGAGCCACCAGAGAGAGCAGGCTGTCACTCGCAGCGTCAGCTGATGGCCACACGGTCACACAGGCGCCGCCGGAGCCTCGAGCTTGTCAGCACGACCCTCGATTACTAGCGTCATTCCAGCTTAAGGTGGAAGAAAGCCAGCTCAGCTGCTGGAGGCTTGACGGAGTTGGCAGCTCAAGGAAACACTTTCTCTTTCAAATCAAGCCTATTTCATGGGGAAATCATCCTTACACAGAAAACATTGCAAGCTCTGTGAAAGGTCTCTAGGGAGAAGTTGCACTTCAACAGGGAATTAGCATAAACTAGGTGGTTCTTCCAAGGGAATAAGAAGCAAATGATAGTTTAATGCCCTTGGGAAAAAAGGAAAGGAGGATCATAAGTCTGGTGAAGAGGAAGTTGCTTCAGGAGAGATTACTTTGTCTAAGTACTACAGGGAACTGAAAAGACTTAACTGGGCAGCTTCCATCCCCTGGGGTGAGCATCTCCTGCTGTCTCACAGCTCAGCAGCTTTGGCACGTTCTGCACTCAGTGTGCTGGCATGTGTTGCATTAAATATATTGGCAGATATTGAATCTCCCCAAACTGGTGTGCGCTGTGTGCCCATGTCCGGGCCGCTCTCTTGTGCAGCAAGGACATCTGGCACATTTTCCCTGACACAAAAGCAAAAGTTTTATGGCTGAACATCCTTGTTTTGGAAATAACAGCATCGCGGGGGCCTAATCTCTTTGCTGGGAAAGGAAATGAGTCGGTTGGGTGTGTGCAGCTGGGAAGAGTGAGGAGGAGGGGAGTCTTTGTGTTTGTGGCAGTTTTTTTCCCTCTTTTTGTTGAATCACGGCTAAATACATAAATCCAACAATATAGGACAGCATGGGACAAAATCTGAAGATCACTCTTAGGTGCAGGTAGAGCATAAAAAAGGTCTGCCAAAGGTCTAACTCTATGTGTGTTCACCCTGAGATGATAACATACATTTTGCTGTTTATTAAAGAACACTAATTTCAGATGCTGATGTAAAATTGGAAATAGATACACCGTTACTCACAGGGTAACAGTAATAAACTAAAGGTTCACAGAGCTCCTAGTTTCCTGGGAAATGTGCCTACAACACTGCCCTTGGAAAGGAGCAGTCAGCCTGATTTGTATCATGCTCAGCAAGGGGTGGAAGTGCCTATACCCCTTGTCAGGAACACCTCAAAACTCCCTGGAGATGCATGAAGCAATTGTAGCTGGCAGATGGAGTAGAAGAAAGCTGGATCTCCTCAACAGTTTCAAAATATTGATGGGGTTTTTTCTGTCGTCCACCTCTGCCCCAAAGGAATGGATTTCTCTTCCTCAAACCCTGTCCTTTAAGCGTCCTGCTATCACTGCTGCAGATCTCAGGAGTCCTGATGATTTCTCTGCCAGGGCTCTGACAGTGCTGAGGTGAATGCTGAATTAGCTCTTTAACTTCTATTTTCACTCAAACCCATGGTTTTCCACCTCTGCTTCCTCCCAGCCCTATCTGCAAATATTGCAGTATGCATGTTTTAGTGCATACTTACTGTGTGGGATGTTTTTAACCAGGTTGTTTCCATCTCTCATTCTCCTTATTTTGGTTTTGACTTATTCCAGGTTTTACCCTTCATATTTAAATGTGCTGCAATTAAAAGAGAGGTGAGAAAACCCAGGACCATATGTCTGCATGCAGCACAAGGAGCGTCACTGCCGGCTTCATGTGTCCTTGAACTGAGCTGGTCAGCTGGGCTCTGCTCCAGTGCCTGGGGACGTTGGCAGGGTCAGCACAGCCTCTCAGTCTCTACAGACCCCTCTGTCCCCTGCCAGGCTTATTTAAGGTCCTATTGGTAATCTGTCTATACACCCATCAGAAAGACAACCATGCTCACTGAACAATTTAATGCAAGTTTTCTGACAAAGACTTTCAGCTTCTGTTACACTGAATGCTAATGAGCGTATGTAACACTGACCAAGGTTTCCTGTTATGAAGCTGCCTGGGAATAAGGGAACTCACTTGTCTACCCAGATAGGTTCATCTATATAGAAGACTGAATAGAGCCATGCCATGTATACAGAAATAGAGCAGGTACACACCTTTTCCTATTGAGGCATATCTTGTCAGGTAACATCTGAACCCAGATTCTTTTAACTTTCAAAAAGCCTACAGCAACATTTAGCTAAAAACTATTTTAAAGGTAGAAAAGCAAGGCCAGGAGCCTCTGGGAGAATACCAAAATGAAGAGACTTTCTTAGGAGTAGACAAAACAAAACAAACAAACAAACAAGCAAAAAAACCCCCAAAACCAACAAAAAACAAACAAACAAACAAACAAACAAACAAAAACCCACCAAAAAACAAAACCAACCAAAAAAAACACAAAAAACCCCCCAAAAAAGGCAAGTAATCAACCAGGCTGGTGGTAGACTACGGTCCTCTCTAGGAAAGACTTCTAGCTGCCTGTGTCACTTGGTATCTCACAGCAAATCCTCTCTTCCCTCTGTGCCAACCGAGACAACAGCCTAGCTGTTTGAAATCAGAGAGCAATGGAATTTTCCAAAGCACAAAATTTAATGGGTTGTTACAAAACAAAAATAATTTTTGACCTCTTTCTGAAGAATGGGGAGCTAATGCTTTCTATCAGCAGAGAGCTGTTAACGTGTTGAAAAGATGACGCTGATTCCTTGATGGCGGCACAAATGAACTAGAATGAGGGAAGGAAAATTGTCAGCTTGTACTGAGCACCTCATAATTTTGCTGTCATTTGAAGAGCTAAGATTACTGCTAGCAGCAGATAATACACAGTGAAAGGAACCAAAAGCATCAAGTTGCAGGGAAAAAAAAAAGATGAGTGTGTGTGCAGTGAGGCAGGGAAGGAAGAAAGGGTAATAAAAACCTGTTCTGAACACTACATTAACCACTTAGGGGCAGACTGAAGGCTGCTAAATGGATCCTTTTCTGTTGAAATGAAGATGAAAAAAATTAAAGAACTCATCCCTGACACTGCTTTGTTTTACTGCACATAATCATAATAATCTGATATATTTTTGTTTTGAGAAATGGTGTAACAGAAAATGACAGACAAGGTTGGTGACTGGAGAAAATGCTTCCAAAAATCTGTAATGACATTATTGATTCCACTGAGGAGGTAACCATTAATTGTTTTCAGATATCATTTGAGCACTTGAACTTGATGAGAACTGGTGCTCCTACGCTAAAAGCAAACTTCAGGCTGATTGTGAGATAAGTTGTTCTTGTTGTACTAGTTTGTTATGTAAATCGTGCAGAGGGGGAACAGAAATAATACCATTTGACTTATACTTGTGACAGAAAAGCGCTGTTTGCAAACTGTGAATGTTACAGCCAGTCATACAGTTTCCCATTTGCAATCTTTATGTCCTGCCTTAAATAAAATGCGGTCTTGTTTCTGCTTCCCTGACTGGAAGGTATCTGCAATTGAGATGAAAATGTGAGCTGGAGATTAGAAACTGCAAATAGTTATTCATAAACTTGTGCTTTTCAGATCACTGATTACATTCTGAAGAACTGTGTGGGTAATTCTTTCCTAGTAGCAAATACATTTAGTTACTGTGTGGTCTTTACAATGGTGATTTGAGATTAGAGAAATGGCAGAGTGGTCTAAAGCATTCACAGCAAGTTAAAAGATAATCTGTGATTTTTCTGGAGCATCTGCTCTTTGTGAGTGTGATCTCAGTATATACTGACTTGGTTCTGATGTGGATCTTCTCACCTGGATTTCAGTACCGCCCTGCAAAAAGTTGTAACAGCCTGGTATTGTGTGTTAGCCCTGGTGGTCAGCTCAGCCCCACACAGCTGCTTGCTCACTCCTTGGGGGAGAGAATAGGAGGTGCAAAGTGAGAAAATGTATGGCTTGAGATAACTACAGTTTAATAAGTAAAAAGGGAAGGAAACTAACTCATAAAGCAACAACAAAAAAACCACCCAAGAAAGACACCTGATGCAAGAAATAGCAAGTGCTGTCCTCAAGCCAGCTAGGGCCTGGCCAGTCCCCAAACAACAGCAGCCCTGGCAAACTCCTCCCAGCTTTTATTGCTGATCATTATGTTGTATGGTATGGGATGTCCCTTTTGTCACAGAGGTCAGCTCTGCCCCGTGTCTGTTCCCTCCAAACCTCCTGCCCACCCCCAGCCCACTCATTGGTGCATCAGTGTGAGAAGTAAAAGCAGGTTCGATGCTGTGTAAGCACTGCTCAGCAGTAGCTGACACATACCTGTGTTATTATCAACACGATTTTCATCAAAACCCCACAACATAGCACCATATAGGCTGTTGCAAAGAAAATTGACTCTGCCCCAGCCAAAACCAGTACACCCAGAAATGAAATGTGGTAATAGGGTGAGCAGAAATGTTTAAGGCTGTTTTTGCTGATGGCATTCCATGCAACTTCATGGCAGGCTTTCCTTCCGCAACCTCCTCATATTTGTGGCTTATCTCAGGAATTTTACAAGTGTTTTTCCTTCTACTGTTCTCAAAGTTCCTTTGGTGCTTCTGGCTTCAGGTCACTGCCTCTGCAGCAAAATATCTGGTGATTTCACTGTATTGGAGAAGTTTTCTGAGCACCCTTCGCCATGCCAGGGAGGAGAGACTGAGCATGCTTAGGCTTAGTGTATACTCCAGAAATAAACTGTGCCAGGAACCCCTCTCAACCCTGGAAAGCAAACATCGCATTAAAAAGCTGCTTGTGGATTTCAGCTTGCCAAGTGCCAGCTAGGAAACAACTCTCCATCACTGCATAGTGACTAAGGTGCTCCCCAGACCCCTGAAGGCTAAGGGAGCTCATTAGCACAGACACAAGCCCCAGCATGCTCATCACTCTTATCACCCAGCAACACAGAGTCATAGAATGGTTTGGGTTGGAAGGGACCTTAGAGATCATCTAGTTCAACCCCCTGCAGTGGCCAGAGATGCCACCCGCAAGACCAGGTTGCTCAAAGCCTCATCCAATCTGGCCTTGGATACTTCCACGGATGGGGAACCCACAACTTCTCCGGGCAACCTGTTTTAGTGCCTCACCCTCCTTGCAGTAAAGAATTTCTTCCTAATATCTGATCGAAACATACCCTCTGTCTGTTTGAAACCATTGCCCCCTATCCTATTACATGTCCAGTACACGCCTTTGTAAAAGGTCCCGCCCTCTCCGGCTTTCCTGTAAGCTCCCTTTAGGTACCGAAAGGCCGCAAACAGGGTCCCCCTGGAGCCTTCTGTTCTCCAGGCTGAACAGCCCCAACTGTCTCAGCCTGTCTTTGTAGGAGAGAGGCTCTAGCACTGTATTCATCCTCATGGTCCTCCTCTGGACTCACTCCAACAGGTCCACACCCTTTCTGTGTTGGGGATCCCAGAGCTGGTCTCAGTACTCATCACTTGGGCCATTCAATTTATTAATAGAAAAACAGCCTTTCTCTTCACACATGTGGGATGGCCATGTTTCTCCTGCTTTTTTAAAAGCTACTGATGTAAATTTTACCTCTTTTTTTTTTCTGGTAGGCAGAACACCTGACTGGGTTGTGAAGTGATACCCTCAGTTGTTGGTAGACTTCCTTGCTGTACCCTGAGGGCCACGATGAATGGCAAGAACTGTTTCTTGCCCATTTAGCAAACCAAAACCTCTCATCACATTTAGTTCAGCGGTGGCATTTGACCCCAGATACCAGCCCTTTTAGGAGTTAAAAATAGGGCTTGGAATTAATAGCCTAGAGATACCATTTTCAACTAAGACTGAAATGGCCATATGTGGAAGCAAACCTACTCAGAGGAACATATGCATGTACACTCATGAAAGGAGGTTGTGTGTGTTGGTGATAATCCTATTGCACAGGATTTTTTCAGGTCTGAAGAGCGATGATTTGAATATGAAAAATAGCGCTTTAAAAATAATCTTCTCCAAGTCATTGGTGAAGTATACCCATCCAGAAAACCTGATGTGACCTCAACTTTACTGTTAGTCAGCTCTTATGTTAATATCCTGTTATGGCCAGTCCCGGAAATGGCAATCTCATTTTGCCAGTAAATTCCTATTACATTGCAATACCACATTTAATTCTGTTTTATATTAGGAACATGCAGCTAGGACATTCTTGCAGTTTGCTCACATTGCTTTCCCCACTTGCTAATTTCTCTATATTTTATTTGCAAAACTTTCATAAGCTATCCAGACATGATGGGTGTTCCTTCTTTTATTTTACAATACATCTAGGACAACTCTGAGCACTCTGGCAATGGCAAGGAGATCTCTAAAAAGATCTCATACTCTTGTGGAGTTCTCATGAAGCTAGAGATAACTGTGGCTTTTGCAAGGTGGGTGCAAAGCTGAGTGAAAAAAAAAAAAATTTTGTCCCCTCAAATAGTACTGTACCAAGCCAAGCAATACTCCGCTCTGTGAAAAAGACCAACACAATTTTAGTTTTGAACACCATTCTGCAAGAGTTCTGTAAATGGTTTACCAACATAAGTGTGCAGAGGTTCTCAGACTATACTGTGCAAGCTCCTCCACAGGAAGAAGCTTGTGCAAAGGGAAGAGAAGTACCGTACCAAATATTAGTGCTACAGCCCACATCAAAGTTCAGGTCTTGTGTGTGAAAGGGGACTCGTGCACGTTCTAGCCACATCTGAAACTTTTCCTGAAAGTGGCTGAATTTCAAAAGGTTGATTAGCTCAATGTAGCTAGAAAGCTTGTTTTGCATTTAAAATTCACATGTAATTGCTGCCAGTGTTCTCATTAGTCACTATATATTCAACTTTTTCTGGTCCCAAAGCAGTATAGTCCAAAATAACTTTTCCTCCACACTTCTCACCCTTTTTTTCTCTGTCTCTCAGGCTCTCACAGTGTGAGCTGCAGGGTTATATGTCTCACCATTTAGGCTTAGCATGCTCTCTTAAAGGCTCTTGTTGACACACCATATGGTCAATGACCTCTCCAGAATGTGCTGCTTCTGCAAAAGGTTTTTGAGATTTAAAGAACATATTTTTTGCAGCAGAGGTTGCTAGGCTGAATGGAAGGTATTGGTATTGATGGAAAGGCTGTTAGTAGTTTCTGTGGGGAAGAAGTAAGAATAGTAAAGGCTGAGAGAGAAGCTCAAACTACTAAAAAGGAGAGAGAATCATGCTCAGTTTGAAATTTAGGTCAGAACTACTTCAGATTTATTTTTATACAGGTTCATTTCATCTGCTTCACTGCTACAAAGAAAATCTGTCCTCTCCTTCAGTTACCTCAGCCAGTACAAATAAGGTCCGTGGTTTTCGATTACAGGGACTAGTTAACATCAGAGGGCTGGAAACCAATTAGGGAATATTGATTGATTAAGTTTGAGCCAATACTAAGAAAAACAGGCTTGCTGAGACATCTGACATGATCTAAGTCTCCAGTAGAGGAGAGATGAGATTTCACATACCCTAAAAATGGTGGAGCTTGCCTTAGCGACAGGTGACCCGAGTAGCTGCAATGCTCACATGCCTGTTTTAATTGCTTTAAAATGTAAAGTTTCCATTCAGTATCTTGCTTTCCACATGTTTTCCACATGTTGTTAGTAATGCCTTGTACAGAACAGAGGAAAACAGGATGCCAGTATAAACTGTGTGTTTAGGAATCATCTGCTTTTGCCCCTAGTTCAGCATCTGAAGTTATAAAAATTCAAAGTGTCTAAGCATGATGGGATATGCAGAGGATTATGCTTTCACGAGAGAGAGCTAAGTAGCAGAAACAAATGAGCTCTTAAGCAGCAATGATCCTGGTTTTACACAACTACACTTGCTAAAAATGTTTGAAGCAAGAGGAATATGGAAATAGATGATAAAAGAATCATAGAATCATAGAATCATTTAGGTTGGAAAAGATCTCCGAGATCATCAAGTCCACCTGTTAACCCAGCACTGCCCAGTCCACCACTAAATCCTGTCCCTAAGTGCCACAACTACATGTCTTTTAAATACCTCCAGGGAGGCTGATGCCACCGCTTCTCTGGGCAGTCTGTTCCAATGCTTGACAATCCTTCAGTGAAGGATTTTTACCCAATATTCAGTCTAAACCTCCCCTCTGCCCAGGACAGGCTTCAGCTATCACATCATCCACCAGTTCCTTCTCTGCTTAAAAACAACCTGTCCAGTGGGTGCATTCCCTGGTTGTCTCCCTCGCCTGCTGTGCCTGCCACACACCCCAGGACTGTCCTAGACTATTTTCTCTTTGCTGTACTGTATTTCCAGCAGACATCTGCTAAGTTGAAGTCTGCCATGAGTACAAGGGCCAGTGATTGTGAGACTTCCCCCAGCTGCTTACTGAATATTTCATCTGGATTTTCATCCTGGTTGTAAGGTCTGTAACAGACTCCCACCAGGATATCTGCCTTGTTGAACTTCCCCCTGATTCTTACCCATAAACACTCAACCATATCATCACCATCACTAAGTTCCAGACAATCAAAACACTCACTAACATACAGGGCTACCCCACCACCTCTCCTTCCTTGCCTATTCCCTCTGAAGAGTTTGTAGCCATCAATTTCAGCGCTCCAGTTGTGCAAGTCATCCCACCATGTTTCCGTGGTGGAAACCTGTCATAATTTTCCTGCTACACTGTGGCTTCCAGTTCCTCTGGTTTATTGCTTGTGCTGCATGCATTGATGGAGATGTACCTCAGTTGGGTTATTGGTCCTGCCACTTTTATGGAAGGAGACGCCCTATTTCCTACCTGACCATTCTCAGGCACTTTTGTGATTTCTAACACATCAATCCTCACACTCTTGCATGGATCTCCATCCTCTATCTCCACTGAGACAGCAGACAAGGACCTCGCTAGAGCTTTGTCCCTCAAACATTGGCCTGCTGCTCCCTGGCTTATCTCTGGTGAGCCTAGTTTTATCCCTTCGCCCCCTCCAAACACAGTGGAGTAACCAGAATTATTCTGAATAGGTTTTTTCATTTTAAGATTTTCATGAGGCATGAACTGCTCTTCGTAATTCTCTTCTTAACACTACCATCAAAGCGTGCCTTATCAAAACATACATCTTTGCTGCTGCATTTATATTCACCCTTCTTAAAATCAAGACAAAACACATTTTTTTTTGAGTGCAAGGTACCGAAATAATCATAGGAGCATACAGAGTAAAAGGTTTGAAAAGATTCAGTCACGGATGACAACAGGAGACTACTTACAAAGTGTGTCATTTCCTTTACCAAACTAGGTCTGATGTAGGACATGCATTTCTCCCTATCGAATTTGTCTCAGCTGGTGAAATGCAGAGAAGGCATCCAATCATCCAGCAATATAAGACATATTTATCGTTGTGCAATTGACCAGCTATTTGTGTTCTGCTCTTTTCCTAACTAAAGGTTCATGTCAAAGGATGCCCAAGTCCTGGAATATCTACAGGTTTCCAAACATATGTGATCGATGTGAGAGACCTAAATATCACATTTAATGTTATCACCACACATAGACAATGAACAGAAAGATATATATTGGGCAAAAATTATAACAAACAAACAACTGGAGAGATTCCAAAATTGGAAGTGCTATAAATTATTTTTAGGCTGAGTGGAAATAAAGCTGTCATGGATGGGCAGATTTCATGAACAACTGGGCTCAGAAATAATTGGAAGCATGTGTCTTAATTGTGCTTCATATATTTCCATAGAGTGGCAGATTAGCTGCCTTTTGGTCTTAAAAATGCCCATAATAATTGCAGCAACTGAAATGAAACACTTCCTTAAATGACACTGCTCTTGGAAACGCCTGACTGGCTGGAACTGTGGTAAATGAGACAGTATGGCCCTATTCTGTCTGCCTTCAACCAGGGCAGGAAACAGATTCTATGGGATTGCACAGGCATTCTAACCTTTGAATTTGTTAGAAATGCAACTGGCAAACCCGGGTCATTTATATCTACAACCGTTTTTTATGAGACGTTCTGTCTTTTATGGCATGTTCCAAGCTTTTACTCCAGGCTGCAAGGCAGCTTTGCAAATCGGAATCACCTGGTTTCTCCCACCTTGATGCAGCAGGATGACTCCAGGGTGTAACTTGAATGTCAGTCTGACACCTGCTGTTGGCACCTGAAATCTTTCCACTGGCTTCAGCAGGATCGTTGAATTGATCATTTCCTGATGTTGATGACCTCATTCTACTGCTTCTCAGAAAAAACCTGAGATTGTTCAGTGCTAAAGCCATTACACAAGGGCCAGAGAAGCTGGCAGGGAGGACATGCAACACTTGAGACTATAAATAGCCTGCCTTATGACAGTGTACATGGCTTGGCAACAACTCATATTGACACCTGCCTTATCTGCAGGAGATGACAGGATTTAGGCTGAGAAGGAGGACAAGGGCAGCAGACAGGCTGGGAAACAGGAATATGTTATACTGTATGTCAATACAGGTTGTGAGGTGCCATGATAATATAGACCTGTAAGAGGTGGAGTCAGAAGTCCATCAAAAGTTACTTTGTGCAATAATGGTTAATCTGATGCATAAAGGCTGCAGTTTTGAGGACATTTCCCCTCCACAGCCCTTTCTGTGTCAATGTCTTGCTGATCAATTCTTCTGAAGCTCCTAGTTCCTCCCTGCTCTGTTACTGTCAGTTAAATACACGCTCTGGATGCTGCAACATCCCCTGCAGCCATCTAACCCACACACGATCCAGCCCACTACTCTCATCAGCATTTCTGTCATGCCAGGAACTACAGCAACTTGAACAGCCTTTAGAAAAAAAGTATCTTCAACAAAACCACACAGATCCCATTCCTCTGGCAGGCAAATCTGTTATCCTTTGAAAGACTTCTAAAATTACTTCCAAGATCTTCTGCTCTGGCAGAAGACAAGGTAGACTCTTTCCATTCTCTGTATGCCTGCTGCATGTGTGATATGCAACGTTGCACAGCTACAACTACCTTAAAGGAGATCGTGCTGAGCTGGGAACCAGTCTCTTCTACTGTGCCTACAGTGAGAGGACTAAAGGAAATGGTCTTATGCTGAGACACGGGAGAATCAGATTAGTTATTAGAAAAAAAATGTTCATTGTTAAAGTGGTCAGACTTCAGAATAGGCTGGCCAGTGACATGGTGGAGTCACCATCCCTGGAGGTGTTTAAGAAGCGTCTGGATCTGGTGCTGGGTGATGTGGTTTCATGGTTTAGGGGTTTCAGTGGTAGTGCTGGGCTGACAGGTGGACTTGATGATCTTAAAGGTCTCTTCCTACCTTGATGATTCTATGATTCTACTGGAGTGTGAGCCTAACTAGGGCACCTACGTTGTGATTATTTGCATCAGTGCCACTAAAGTGAGGTTATGAGGCCTTGCAAACATAGCCAGGACAGCTTGGGAGCAGCCAGGGCAGGAAGTGCCCCTGAGAGTTAGGGGAATGAGATCAGACAGGACACCCATCTGCATCTGCTTCTGTTGTTGCAGTTTAAATTGGGCACATCTGTTCTCCTCAGCTGTGCCGATGTGCCTTTACTGGCAGGTAAGGGGGCATAAAAGACAATTAAAATTCAGTTACTAAAATGACAAAAATCCCCTTTCTGGCCACCTTCACTAATTCATGTTACAAGACAGTAAACCAATTTCTCACACTGGCACAGCATGGAAAGTGGTAAACAGCCTCAAGTGGATATGGTTGACTTGCTGTAGGGGTCGGAACTTCTTCAAGCATCCTTGCCACTGGGAAAGATGCCAGTGACACCTGCATCCCTGCTGAACTCACTGGTGGAGAGTAAGGGTCAACAGGAAAGGATGAAAATCACCCCTTCTTACAAAGCCAGTAAACTCTCCATTGTGAGGCTTTGCCTGTAAACTGTGGAGAGGAGTCTCTGGAGACTCTGGGTGTTGATTCTTTGGGATCGCTGGGATGGTGGTCCAGTCCTCTCTGCACTAGGAGGTGGACCACTGGGATTAGAAACACCCTTGTTTTCACAGGCCAAACTGACATTGTGATAGTGTCAATACCTAGGCATTACTGTAGCTGGAGGAGCAGGAGCAGCAGCCTGTCTGGGCAATCATGTTCTACCTCCTGTCTAGGGAACAAGGCATGGGAAACTATGTATTTTGCTGATTGAACCTAGTCTTGGAAGTACTAATCCACCTGAGTTTAGTTTGTACCGTCCCTACCTTGAACCAGGTCGAGTCTCCTAAACACCACAGTGTTACTTCATTATCCTATAGTGCTGCTAATTAAAAAACACAAACCAAAACAAGAAAAGCCCTGCCATCATTCTTTCTCCTTTTTTTTCCTTCTTCACACAACCTGGGCTCACGGTATTTGTCAGCTCATGGTAGGAAACTGGGGTAGAGGAGGTGCTAGCAGTATTCCAGCAGAATGCTACAGGCAGGCAGGCATGGAAGGAGCTCATCAGTTTCGCAGCTGATGCATGTGGAGACGCCTGTGGATGTCTGGCAGCAGCCAAAGAGGCAAGGTCTGTGCTTCAAATACTGTGTCAGAAACAAGACAGTGGTGTAGTAGCATGAGAAACTGTCATGCTTAAGAGGTCATAGATCCGAAAATATGTATTTTTTGTACAGCAGGTGAATAGTGATGGAATAAAAGTTATCTTTCCAGAAGTCTTAGCTGAAGATAGGGAATTAGACTCAATACGTCAGTAACTGTATGAAATTATATGGCCTTTCCTATGCAGACTTGATGGTCTAACTTTTCCCTCCTGGGTATTAGAAAAGATATGAAATTCTCAGTTCTTTTTTTGTTTCCTGCCAAAACAAAGAATCCAGGCCCATGTTCATTGGTGGAAATAAGCCTATGTGCAACAAGTGAGCAAGAAATGCAGTTTTCTGCTGAGCCACGAGGAAAAATTGGCAGAAAGGAAAGGAAGAGGTCAGCAGGTATTCTGTGTCCATCATAAAAAGATGCAGCTACAGTAAGGAAAAGAGACGAGAAAAGGAATACAGTGCATTTTATCGAGAGATATATATTCATATCCAGATAGGATTGATTGACATTGCTGTATATTAAAAGCACACAGCTTACTTTATTCGTTTACTAATATATTCACTTCTTGTTTATTTTCTTTAAAGGATGTGTTTATTCTTTACATGTAAACAGCAAACAGTAAAGAGTGCAAATCGTATCCACCTTGGTTGTAATAGTGTCTGTGTTGGTAAAATCATCTCTGACAATTTCGAGATCTGGTTGGTGCCAAGAGAAAACATGATGTATTTATTCGACAAGTGACACCAATTTCAAAGTGGTCATGTTTCTTCTGAAGACCACGGTATACAGTAGTCCATGACAAACAGGGGTGCAGTGGTGTGGTACTGTACTAGCAAAATAACTTACTGGATTCACATTGTTGCTCTCACTTAATGCATTTCAGACTTCTTAATTAGACATAAATGACTTTAATCTCCCAGATCCACCATGCACTTGTAGAGTGCTTGAAATATGAGGTTTATGCAGTAATCCACCCCTTTAGGATGGACGGCGACCAATCACAGTCCTGCTGCAGTGAAAATGATCCTTTCACTGAAAGCAGGCATCACTACCAAAAGCAGGCTGAAGAATTTCCAGGGCTGCCGAACCTCTTCCTTCGCTCTCATCCAATAAGTGTCTTTCTGTGCTTGTATTTATGGGTGCAATTAGGCAGCTCGAGTGCTGTGTTTCTATAATGTGGCTGTTAACGCGTGATAAAAATCCTCAATGGCAAAGTGCTACAAGCAAAATGCTGCAACTTGTGGATTTTAATTTGGTCCTGAGAAAGGAGGCATGTTTGGTTCCCTCCAACGTAGCACAGGGTCAGCAACACTGAGGGTCCCTGCATAAGGAGTTTGATAAGCTGTCTCTCTAGCCATGGCGTTATCTCACAACAGGTGCCGAGGCAGCCGCCGTCCCCATGGAGATAAGGTGACGGAGTGAGGGAGAGGCAGATGAGTTCTGGACCAAAGGTTAGCCTCTTTCAGGTCTCGAAGTGATGCAGCTTTTCTGGAGAAGAATCGGGCAATCCCTTTCCCTGGCAGCGAGGACTGACCTGACGATGACAACCACCCTCCTCGTACCATACACCCGTTTTAATGAACTCAGAGAATTCCCGCGGGACAAAGCGTGAGGGCGTAGCTGCGGAAGGCACGGTCTGTCGGGGAGGGCCGGTGCTGCTGCCGCCGCCTCAGGTGGTACCTCGGTGGAGGGGCCGAGCCAGGCCGGTGTAGCCGCGGCGCCCGCGGCTGCCGGCAGATGGCCCCCGCCGCAGCGCCGATCGGCGGGAGCGGGCGAAGGAGGGGCCGGCGTCGCCGCGCTAAATCTCCGAGCCCGCTGCCCTCCTCCTCCTCCTCCTCCTCCCTCGCCGCGATGGCTTCCTAAGGGCGATGCTCCCGGCCGCGGCCGCCACCAGCTCCCGCTCTGTGGCCGGGTGCTCGGTGGGCGCGGGCGAGCGGCTCCCGGCGGCTCCCGCGGTTCGGAGGCC
>VYZQ01030173.1:0-15818 GCA_013400655.1 Mystacornis crossleyi
AAACCCCCAAAAGTTCAAGCAGCAGATGATTAGCAGACATTTTTGCTGGTACTGGTATAGGCTGAACCCTGGGATCCAGGGTTAAAAACACAAATCATATATTGTCAAATTCCTGGTGAAGGAATGCAAAGTTAGGATCTGGGTAAAACAAGCCCTGTATAGTAAAACTCAGATATAAAATGGAACTTGGGAAGCAATAAAGAAAGAGCAAGCAAGATGATCATGTTAGCAAACACAAAACAAGAAATACAAGCAGATTGAAGAGCAATGAGGAAGAAATACTTTACATCAACATTATACTGTTTCTATCAGGATGCAGATGCAATCCTTCACCATCATTCTAGAAGATAACTTGGCATTATTGACTATAGGAACCTAAAGTGCCTAACACCAGAGAAAGAAATGGATACTAAATAGATCATGTTTGAGTTTTAGCCCTAAAAATTTTTGAAATTAACAATAATAGGATAATTAGGGATACAGATTTGAGCGTCTATCTGTGTGGAGTATTAAAATGGAACAACAACTCTGATTAGATTTCTAATACTTTAATTAGCCTAAGAAATAAATTTTGGCTCTGTATATAAAGTGCATTTCTCTAGTCGGCATAACCTATATGCGGTGTTTAGTTTGGTTCCTTGCTCAGGAAATGTGGCTTAAATTTCACTGCAATAAAATCATGCAAATTAAAAGATTTATTAGATTTCTATACTGAACTGAAGCACTGAAAATAGAACTAAAGTTGCATGTCTGATGGCTCATAAAAGTTCTTGTGACTGCAGAAGGAAAATCTTAGTCTCAAATTGTAATTTGTCAGGTATGTCTCTCATACACAGCCAGAAACTGCACTAAATCCAACATAACATCAGACTTAAAATCATACAGTGTCTAGGACCATGACTCAACCTCATTAGTACACAGCAACACTCTAAAAAAACAATTTAAAGGGATATTGATTTTAGTGTTATGACTATAAGTTGACATTTATAATCAAAAAAACCCACAGCTTCTGAGAAGATGTTTTTGACAAATATATTGGTTTAGAATCACAGATTTTAGAATCGACATAGTAAGGTGTTATTAATGTTATTTCATAAAAGTTTATGAAAATTGAAAAAGAAACTGGACAGTAATCCAAAGTGAGGAAAATATTTTATATCACCAGCAAAGCTATTCATTCCAGAGGACAACTTAGTCAAAACTAGAATACAAGAATACCCAACATGGGTACACATGTACACACACAGCTTGGGGAATTACATCCTACTGGCAATGGCACAGATGTCAATAATATCAACCTTAGTGAAAATAAACAAGCAAACAAAAATACACCACCAAAAAAATACCAACCAACCACAACTGCCAAGCAAAAGAAACAAACAAGGCACTTGATTTGCAGGTATAATCATGTTTCATGCGAATACTGTGTATAAAGCTGCATAGGTTCATTCAAATCATCACTATCCATATTAGACTCACTCTTTCTGTATGAGCAGAAATTGAAAGGTTGCTTCAGAATCCTGAATGTTAGGATATATTGCTGAAATATACAATTAAAGTATCCCTAACAAAAATTAAAATTTGGGGTAAATGGATTAATGTTCCTTTAGTTACACTCGCCATGACACTTACTCAGTGTTCTGACTAGTTTTAAATTCCTGAAAAGCAAAATCTCACAGACATGGCTCCACATATCAGTTATAGATATCCTCTGGGGTTTTAGTGCCATGAATAAATATTAAAAAAAAAANCTCCAATCAAATAAACAAACAAAAAACCCCAATCCCCCATGGGTTTGGGTTCCATAGAAATACATATTATTTTGAACACAGCACTTACAAGCACTACAGAGTAAGATTAGGATGCAGTGGTTATAAAGCATAAAATGCCATTCTGTCAATAAAGGTCAGCAGTTCCATCATTCTTGCTTCTTTCAGCACATGAGTTTCCCCTAGACAATCTACAGGAAATGGAAGGGAAAATAACCAAATCATTGGAAAATTTGTTAAGTATGCCATCTGGTCTTCACAGATGGGCCTGTACAGTAGGTCATGTACATCTTTCCTCTGTCATCACTCACTGAAGAATTAGAAGCAGGTAAAGAAACAGAAGCAATGACTCTAGAAAGTATATTATCAGCACACCATGTGGAGATTTAGCCAGTGTCTCCACTTACACTCCACTGGGAGACAGACAAGGCTTCCAGGCTGATGAAACCTGACTCAAAAGGGAAACAAAATCTGTTTGTCAAAGTTTTGATCTGTAATGAATCACAGTGCTATTGTGAAAAACAACTGGAAAAAGGTGTATCAGAAAAATAAGGCAATAATGGTTATTGCAAAACTGCCATCACTATACTACACAATGTTCAAAAATACAATGAATCTTATCATCAGTGTGCTTTCATAAACCATCTGAATTAGCTCCAAATTGAAAATGGAAACAGAGGCAGAGAATAACCGGCATTTTTTCAAACACGACAGAAGAACAATTATTCTTCATATCCATGTTTCCACTACCCAATTTTTAAACACACTCCTTGCTCTTAAGTGAACGGCATTCTGGTAACATTACTCCTCATGCAGCCATGAGGAGTTCACACTGCATAAATCAGGAGTTTCTGGAGTTTTTCAAGAGTTGTTCCAATCTTCCTTCTTAGAGAAGAGGGAAGGGGTCATTTACTTTTAAGACAAATGCTGTTTCACATGTTATTTAAAATAATACCCACCTTTTACTTAGCTGTATCCAGAGTTTAAAAAGTGCCTATATGCCTTTCAGCTCACTTGCTATGGAGTGGTTTATTCAAAACCACTCAGCAGCACAACCTAGACAACTTTTCTTCTCACACTTTGTCTGCCTCTGCATGATTACTTTCAGCCCTATAGGGAGGCAATCAGCTGAGATCTTACATTAGAACAGTGATGTAGCAGAGCACTCATCACAAATCATCCCAGCCTTGGCAATAGGGTATGGCTACTGTTGAATTCTAGTATCATTCTAGCATGCTCTCTGCTACTGTTTTGCCGCTGTGTTCTAATGAAGATTATGTCCTCAAGACACCATCCATCTCTTTCTTCAGGAAAAAGGTGCTATGCTGGCTAATGACTACTATATTCTTTATTCTCACTTGTCAGATGTCATTCACTGCATTAGTAGTTAATGTTACAATTGATACATCAATTTTGAAAACTTATTTAGCCTGCAGAAGGACCAAGTCATTCAAAAGTCATCATTAAATTTATTTTCTTTGAATGGAAAATGAAAAGAATTATATTTTTTTAATGTCTCAATTAATTCTACAGTGTAGCAAACTTCAGTGGAAAACAAAAAAGCTGGAATTCACACCTCTAGTACACCACCACCAGAGCCCCAGCTTGTAACAACTTCTGTAGTAGCACTTCACCAACATAGAAACCTTGTGGTACTACTTTTTAAGGAATTAGCCTTAATAACTTTCCTAAGAACAGCAGTTACTCTGCATTCAGGGCCACATAAATAAGACAAAAGTGCACCTCTACTTCTACCAGGTAAATAGGAAGGAAAGTAGCTTAAAAAAAAAAAAAGAAAAAGGGAGAGAGAAGAGGCACTTTCACCCTCAACTACATCTTCTACAGGTTTGAGACACCCAAGGATTCATCCCCAGGACAGGTAACAATGCATTTCTAGTAATATTCTGAAGTCTAGGTGGTTAATAGATATGCAAATAAACTGTCCATCTTGTAAGTACTATTCGAGATAGCTTGAAAAAAGAATAGGACAAAAATATATCAATGCAACCAACCATATGGCTATAACTTAAACTGATGCAATATATCAGCCACGGCCTACTCAGCTAAAATCCATTTACCATGTCTATATGGATTATATGCAAAGGTGAAAAAGGACAGATATGGGAGAAAAGTGAGAACATACAGAAACATATTTCTTCTTGCTAAGACCTGTCAAGATAGAAAATAAAACCACTGACATTTGGACCAAATCATGTCAACGACTGAATTTGTAGCAAGTTTCAGTTCTATTTTGGTGATCCTTAAATACTCTTTTGAAGATGATACAAAGACCATTCCATGCATTGAGGGAAAAGTGAAAATTACTTGGTCTCAGCCTTTTCTTACTGGTCTCCCTAAATCACTTCAACACCTCTTGCTTCATACTTAGATTGAAAATCTTATGCACAAAAATTATCCTTTCAGTTTGCCAACAGAATGCTAAGCCCAGCAGCCTCCTGTGTGTAATACAAGTGCAGGCAATTAACAGCAGTGTTTAGACTGACTGACGAACACATGGTGACAGTAGAGACTTCCCACCCTAGGAACTGCAGAACAAGGATCAGTGAATTAAAACCACCATCAAAAGAGTTGAGCAACAATTTGACCAGGGCAGCGGCACCAACATCAACATCCAGCATGGAAGACCTCTTTATGAGACCAGCATTCATTGTTTCCTCAAGAGAACCCCTCTCAGCATCCCTGTGGGGTGTGTGTTCCCTACCCAGGAGGAAGAGCACCACCTAGTGAAGCTCCGGCACCGTTTCTTGAAGCACCTGCAGAATCCTGGCGGTCCCGTTCATCCCTGGTTGTCTCACCATATTCACCAGCCGGAGCAACTGGTGGAATAGCTCACATGAATACAGTGTTTTGCAAGTGACAGAATGATGCAATGTTAATATTCTTCTCTCCGTGCCTCACACTCAGCACTTTGTCCTTGAACCTACTCCATATCCTTTAATACTGCCAAAAGTGACCAAGAATAAACCCCATATAATGGTCTATTGAAATAAACTATTTCACAGGACACAAAGGATAGAATTCCTGTTTTAGGGGGAAGTAAGAAGGATAGATCTTCAATACATTTAAAATTAAACATATATATATAAAGTGAAAGCCCTGTGCTTTGCCCTGCACAACAGCACGTCTTATTTCCTGTAATTTATAGTTGAGCGTTCCTAAACTTTGGAATACAGAACTAGAAGTGATTGTAAAGTCCAGTATCCTGGAATCAGTTAGCCCTCAATTTCTGGAGCAAAAAAAAAGATGTAAAGCAAAAGAATCCCAGAGACAAGAGTGTTGGCTATGGCTTGCGTCACCACCTGTGCACCACAGTGTCTGTTAAAAGGCTGATGGCATGACAGCTACAGATGCATCACAGATAAATACAAATGCAGCTACAGAAATAGAACATTTCCACAGGCTTTTTTTCTCAATGTACCTCAAAACGAGATACAAACAATATAAGAACAGGACAGTGTGTTCAGTAAACTGCTGAACATGAACATCAACATCCAAAAATAATGCTCTAGAAGTGGAGTTGATGGTAAAAAGAAAGAAAGATCAGAACTATTATTTTTTCCTTTCTAAACAAACTTAAGTGCTTCAGGTCACATCTGTCTGTAGAGCACCACATTGCTTAAAGTCTGAAAAGATTTTCCTATAGCAGAGGTACTATTCTTGCAGTACAGATTTTTAAGATGTGAGCACAGATGAAGCACTGTATCAGTCATTCATTTTTTAACAAGCCAAAGGTATTTCTCCTCGCTTTTGGAAACCAAACCAATGCATTAAATTTACTGGGTATTAGTATGGCTCCTCTACTGTGATGGACACTGACATGCCCTCCAGATCCCAGGAGCCAGAATCTAAATATTTCATGCAGGTAGTGTGATGACTCCACCAAGTCACAGACATGATTTATGAAAGTATACTAAAAACCTTTAGCTTCTAGTGACTTGAATGAGAATTTTTGTTGCTTAGTAACTCTTAAAGAAACTGAGACATTTGAAAACTAGTAAAGCTGTGAGCAGCTCTATAGAACTCTCATTTAGAGTATTCTGGTTGTCCAAAACTGCATATCTGTAACCGTAGTACTTTACCATCTAATGTATTACTTCGATGAACTTAAGGAGCTCTGCACAAAATAAACAGATCTTTACAGAATTTCACTAAGACATGTTTAATTATATCACAGATCACTTATTTTGAAGATGACACAGCTAAAATAAACTACTCATGACATACAGAAACTTCAGTATAACCCTATATGATAGCATTCATTATTTATACACTAAGTTTTGCGTTTCCCACTAAGAGCCATCCCGTTTCACAATTTTGAATTTATGCCTGCAGCACTAAATATGCTAGCATCAGGGGTTTTGTGGTACAGCCACAAAATGTTCTGTATTTTCTCCTGCATACAGACAGAAGTGTACAACATAAAGTGAATCCTTACTGTAAAATATCTGACTCGAGCTTTTGTAATTTTGAGGGTTATTCTTAAGCTTTGTCATTCTTCTTTTTGATATTGATTCTACATCAAATGCAATTGTATGACACCTGCTGATATCAAGAGATGCCATGAATCTACATCTGAGGGCAGAATCTAGTTCACAGTAGATTAATACTTCTTGAAATTTCTAGTTCAGAGAAGTGTAGGTGTTAAGAAGTACTAATACGTCTTTCAAAAGGCATTCAGTAAACTGCTTATTCATCCTGATATAAAAGGAAGTCAGAAAACCTGTAGTTTTCTTTTAGAATTAAGGGTGCTTTTAAACAGCTAATTGAAATATTTCAGTGCAATTAATTTTCATAACATGGAAGGCAATGTACATTAGTGTTACATCACATACATGACATATTGTACAAAAAAACTATTATATTTTTAAATACAAACAGTATATATTTTTAATACTACCATTTGGTCATGTCAATTCAGTTATGAATCAATAATCAGTATGTCTTAGGGCAGCAGGACTCTGCATGGCTGGGAGGATATGCACATGCATATACTCACACGTACATTCACATTATACAACCATCTTCATCATCAAGAATAAATGGAAGAAAAAAATTTCCTTTGGTGTTACAGGGAGCAGTTTTCACTTCCAGCTAGATAATCCTTGTACACCTGAACTGCATTGTGAAGAGATCCTCTGTGTTTGCTATCTCTTTCTCTGAGGCACAATCCTTACTCCCTAGAACTTCACACTACATTAGTCAAACAGGATTCAGCACAGGTCAGAGAAAGAAAGCAAACACACAACTCCAGCAGAAGTGATGCAGAAGAGCTAATACAGCTTCAAAATTCCCATTTTACCCAGCTTCAGTAAAAACAGTACAGGAATGCCAGGAGAATGATCATTTCACTGTGATGGATAAATTTCTATCCAGATGGTTCTTGGTGCTTATTCAGCTCTTGATTGAGGTTTTTTCAGATTGAAACCCGCACATGTTTGATATGAATACTACATGATAAATTCTTAGAGTCTTCCCCAAAAGGATTTCTCATTTGAATGACACCATGGATCTAATAAACTTCAGTTTCATTTAACAGTTATCAAGATGTCCTCAATAGAGTAGACACTGCACAACTATAAAAATCTTGAAAAATAGGCCTCTTCATTGGAAAAATATAGATAAAATATACATTACAGTGCCATCTTTTCAGTTTCTAATCATCAGCAATAAACTTTTAGCCAGAAGTATACTTAAGGGAATAACAGTAGGAAGGCAATAACAGTAAGAGAAAGCAAGAGTGATGTCTCTGGTTTTTGATGCCCTGACCACCTTCACAGACAAGGCAGCTTCTCTGAAACTAAGCCTATAAAACTGTCTTCTCAGAAACACACCGAACATTACAAACTGAGAAAGATCCACAGCAGCATCTGACAAAGGAAGCTTTCAAACACAGATAAATACACAGGCACAAAACCGGCCCCAAATTTTTGGAGGCTAAATAGTCCAAATGCCACGATCCCAGTCCTGTCAGTTAAGAAGTCTGTATGTTATCTAATAAAAGTTTCCCCTGACAGATGCAATGGATTTATGAGATGCTCCTATACCTGTTTCTATAGCCCTATTTCTTGGCCAGCCTGCTCTCCTGCACTAACCCAGGCTGTTCTCATGCTCCAAATGAAACTGCAGTTCCCAAATTTGCTTCTCTGACAGTTCAGGTCCAATGTCCCCTGTGGCTCCCCAGCCAGCCTCATTCCCACTGTATCTACTCCAGTTACTCTTATAACCAGCACATACTTTAATAACTAGCTCAACTTTTTTTATCTTCAGCTTTTAGTTGTAGCTAGTGGCAATCTCTCGCCAAAAATCAAAATTCTCAGCTGATTCCTTCACCATGGGAAATTGCATGTGTACTTTTTTTTCAGTGCATCATCATCTCAAAGTTTCACCTGAAGATATTTATCTGAAGTTGTCCATCTCTACTGGTACTAAGCCCACCCTCAAAGTTTTCTTCCCTTATACGTTTTGGTAAGGTTCATATTAACTCTATTAAATCCAGACTTTTCTTGCCCTACAACTGCAATCTATTTCCATTAAAAAAAAAAAAAAAAAAAAGTTATGAATAATGGAAGCCATTCCAGGTAGTATTTTTCAGTCTTAGCCCTAATGACTCCCTCTTCTGTAGAAAATAGTTTGCTCCTTTTTTTACCAAAAATAAAAGGATTTTTAGATTTTCCTCTGCTCTGACATGTCACTGTCACACCTCAGTTTACCCATCTGTAACACAGAGAATAATTCTATGTATCTCTTTCACAAAAGCTTTATTTTTCACAGTCATAGTTGAAAACCAGCTATGGTTCACACTCTATATTACTGTATACCTGCACTGTTTACCTTTCCACAACACTGTAAGAAAAGTTTTAAAGCATGTTGAAAACAATATATTCTGCTGTTCACTTTGCTTTGTTCTTTCTAGGCTGGACCTGGGATTTTTTTTTTATAGCTGGTGGCAAGCAAGACCAAAAAGTCAAAATTCTCAGCTGACCATTTTTCCGTGGAAATTAAGCCAAATTTCTTCTCTTTTAGCAGCTTTTACAAAGTGACTTGAAGAAGTGCTTTCTATACTAAAAGTTACAACTATGCTTCAATTTGTTCGAGATCCCTGAATATAGAAAATAGAATATTTTTAAAAGTTGTGATTGCATGTAAGTATTTTGTGGTATACAACAGTATAGTTCATATCAGCTTTGGTGGGGATCTGTCATATATTATGATATGATATGATAGAGCTTACTATAAAAATTCCTGCAGTCCACAAAGAATGTTTTAAGCCTGAACTAAAAGAAAACAAAACTCCAAAACAAACAATTTCTGCCTCGATATAGCACGTCACTCTCAATAGCATCATTGTTTCCATAGCTACAAATGTAGACTGCTTCAAAGGAAAGAAGCAGAGAAACAGAAAATGACAATGCACAATCAAAACAGGCACATACATTTTTCAGACGGCACATGTGGGATGGAGAAAGGAAGCAACACGGTGGCACAGAATGCTGTGGGGTTTTTGCATTTGACAGTAATGCCAGTGATACGAGCACATCAAGCTCAGAACAGTAAGCAGCAGTAAACCTCTCACTGCAGTATCACTTGATGTATTTCTACACCTAGTGGAAGGAAGAGGAGAACAGAAAGGATGGAAAACACCAGCACAAATCACCAAACCACGGCAAGTGCCCCTTTCGCTGATCTAGCCACCTGCAGACTCAGACACATTTTTTAAATCAAATTTCCTTGGAATTTTCAGTCGTTCTATATAGTTGTGAAGACAATCAAATCCTTTATACTGCTTTTATCATAAATTGTGACAAAATTTAGATACATGCTACACTGAGTAGTAACTATAACCATTCCAGGAGAGGATACAGCAAAGTGAATCTGCACAGAGGATGGATACAAGACAAGACGGTGAGCGTGTACAGGGAAACAAAAGGCACTCCACAGTATCTAGCAACTATTCTGTCCATCTCTATTAAGTTCCTGCTCTCTAATTTCCCTGTGCAAAAGCTTACTTCACTATCAACCAGCTACATCAGGACTACATCTGCACAACTTATTGGATAGAAAGGTCAATTTTTTTCTTCCTACAGCAAGAACTCCTGAGGTTCACAAATGTGGACCTTTCCCCATCAATTCTATAATGATGAGTGTTGGAATAATACCAAGACCACCAACCAGATTCACACTAGTGCCACTCTTCTTGGAAGAAGAAACAGCATAATCTAGAGGTATGGTGTAGTTTAATGTATAAAATTTTAAATAAATTTATAAACACAATAGGAAAAAAAACACCCCCACCCCACCCCCCCCACACACACTAATCTCTAGTACCTTAGAGTACTGATGGTACCTGACTTTTCCTATTTAATGTAGTAACAAACAAGATGCCCTCATAGATTGTCATGGCATATTCAGAGATGTATACCACCAGAGTGATTCTCCCCTTCTCAAAGNCACACACACACACAAACACAATAGGAAAAAAACACCCCCACCCCCACCCCCACACACACACTAATCTCTAGTACCTTAGAGTACTGATGGTACCTGACTTTTCCTATTTAATGTAGTAACAAACAAGATGCCCTCATAGATTGTCATGGCATATTCAGAGATGTATACCACCAGAGTGATTCTCCCCTTCTCAAAGTCAGTGACAGCACTTAGAAAAATCCACTTAAAATGTCCTTCCTTAGTCTCACAGGCTCTAAGGAATACAAATATCCATGATATCACTTTCTTCCAACCATCTTTTTTAGGCAGCAGTTGATAAAGGCCACATGAGAGCACAGCATTATCTGCAGACTCCACTGGAAGTCATTGCTGGTGGAAGCAGACAGAGGAGAGGAGAGTGGTTATTAGAAGATGGTGTTCCTATTTCCTCAGATGTTGTCCCTGCATGGCTATTGCTGGTTTACAACAACATTGGAAAGTGTTGCACTTTGGAGGTGTGGTTTCTATGACGAATATCAGATCACGATAAATTAAGGAGTTCGAGATTACAAATTCAGCCCTTGTTTTACATGAGTACTGACATGGATGACCTTCCACAAGTGTCACAGAAACAGAACAAACAGAACAAACACCTCATTATCTTTATTAGAACATTGAAAGCCCCACTGTTAGAAAGCCCCAAGAATCTGATGAGACTTGGCAAAAGCTATTTTAATACTTGGGACAGTGAGGAAGGTAGAGAGCCAAAATCTCAGTCACAAGAATATTACCTTTCAGACAAGGATAATCTTATTGCTACAAAATAGAGCTATCAGCTCTCAAATGAAGCTAGTTCAGACAGCAACACAATAGCCATTAAATTCGCAAATCAGAACTCCTAATACTCGCAGCATATGTTTGACTAAAAAAGTAAGCAAAGCACAGACCAGAAAGATAAACAAAGGTTTAGCAAGAGCAGCAGTAGGTCTAAAATAGAAGTTCCTCACAGAAAATTCTTATTCTTTTAATTATTTGTGCAGAGATTTAAAAATAAATTTTTTTAAAAAAAAAAAAAGGTAGGTCAGGCTCTGAAACTTAGAAAAGATTTAGAGTATGGGCCTTCTACTATACTACTACATCTCAAATTTCTTCCCTAAGACCTAGCTTGCAGCAGCAGCAAATTAGTGTTGCCAAAATATGAGATTTCTGCATGAGCAATTTGTGATGTTAAAATATTACGGATTCCAGTCTCTTATCTCTTTTAATTGCTGACTGGAATGGACTCTGTCGGAGAGGAAGCAAAAGGAGGGGTTTTACATTCTTCCTATTTGCCTCAGGCTACCAGCAGAAAAATTCAGGACTTTTTCTAAGGTACGTCAGTGCCAATGATGTGTCACATGTCATTACTTTATAATTAGGCTGATAGAAAAAAAGAATAATGCAGCTGACATTCTATTAAAATAAAAATTATTCCCCAAGGCATAAAAACACTGACACGAGCATCTTAAAAGGCAGAATAAAAATTATATAGGGAACTATTTATCTGTGCTGCTGTCTTTTCCAGATTCAAATAAGTAATTCTAAGTTATGTATGTATTGAATACTTAATTACCCTATGCTGATTTTTTTTTTTTTTAATTCTTTTTTGAAAGCAAAGTGCAATGAAACCCTTCTCTGGCTAGGAATAAAAGGTGCTATGAGAATAGGAGGCTATCTACACTCTATATGACTTGAGATTACAATGATTATCAATTGTTCAATTCTTCAAATAAGCAACTAATCAAAAAACAAATACATTTTAAAAAATAGAAAACCAGCCTCTTTTTGTCAAGTGTTTGAAATTTACTTAGAGTGCAGTAATGATTCTAATAACAACTCAGCCTTAAAAACCAGATTTGAAAACTCTAGAACTTCATTCTGTATAGAATTTTCTATCAAATGCTGTTGACGGAATCAGGATTTAGGCAACGCAAAGCTATAACTTCATGTAGTTCAGAACATACTTAGTTCAGATTGTGTCTGGAAGTTAGAAAGACTAGCAGAATTACTAGATTACAAACTTGTGGTTTATAGCCAAAGTAACAGTCGTCATTCAGCACAGCCAAATTTTAGCTCTTCATTAACATAAGTAAGAGATGTCCCCTCTATTCTTTGCAAGTACAGATATCACAAAATGTGTGCTACTCCATCTCTTGACATATAAATTACTGGAAGAAAGCATTTCCACCTTTGTGCATTTCAGCAACATTATTCAAAATATAAGACTTCAAATTCAGTTCAGACTGAATCCCGCCAATAGCATGTTTATGTTCGTCTCTAAAAACTGCTAATACTTTTCCAGTTGGCCAAAAAAGAGAGTCCTTCATGAAGCTGTCAGATCCAGTTCTTTATTCACACGATGCTTTCATTCTCAATTCAATGACAGACAGAGAAGTATTGTGTTTTCAAATGTATTAGAAGGAATCCTGTAATTTAGTTGTTCCTATTAAAGAATTATGCTCAGAGATGATACATTCTAAAGTGAAATTATTTCCACTTAACTATCCTCGTCTTAGTTTGTAGACCCAGAATTTAGACCATGTTTGCTTACAGCACATCTCATCTCAAGAAAAGGCAGACGACTTTGAAAAATTACCTATTATTTTGTTACTTGTTCCTTAAGTACTGCCAAAGGAAGGGCTACTTAGTTTTCTCTCTGTACTCTAACACAGTTTGCATAATCTGAAATAATCTTTAATTCACCATGCTACAAAAATAAGGATACAAACAAAAACAAATAGGGCAGATAATGCTGTAGAAGGTCAATATTTTTCAAACTTTAATACTCAGAACACCACTTGCACTTTAGTGACAAAAAGGGAAGAAGCACTGCTGCACTGAAGGACACAAATTCATATCACTTCTTTACAGATGTATTGCAGAGAACAAAAGAGGTGTTTGATGTCTTAATTTGCTTAGCATACACCAAGGTGGTGCATGCTATTCCCACTCCTCATTTTCAAATCTCCCCTGCATCACCAGGACTCTCGTCACTTGCCTCAGCCGTTCCATTCAATCTGGATGCTGTTCAGAGACAATGCTGCCCAGAGGCAATGATAAATTTTGGCATGAAGTCATACTAAACACCATAGGTCACTAATTTTACCACAAATTTTACCAAACTCACCACAGGAATAGAGCAATAGTTTCTCTGTGTTGCCCTTCTGTGTAACAAATAAGCTGAGAAAAACCTTTTTCCCAGCATTGAAGTAAATGGCAAATGTGGAAAGATTCTGTTTAGAAAGATCAAAAACCTGTAACGAACAATATAAGATTTGGCATATTGCTTTTCATTTATGCAGTATATTTTCATGTATACGACTTCCTTTTGAAACACACTTGTGTTGTTAATGGCAAGGTAATCCTGTAATTTTTTATATGTGCATTCTTAGAAGGATAACCACAGTTCAGTTCATAAATTCATTCACTTATGTAAAAGGAGCCTAATTTCACAAAAGAGCAGCTACAACAAACTAAGTGAAATCAGCAACATATCTGAAAATAGGAAGAGGAAAAAGCATGCATCAGACTTCAATTTGAGACTATTTTTTATTTTCTCGGAAAAGCACACTTACCACAGTTACTGATGATACTTCAGTTCACCTTTAAGACTAAACTGAGTATAAATCAGATGCTTTCTATTACAGTTAACTTGTAAGGGGAAAAGTCAATGCCTCTAACAAAGTAAAAGTATTGATTTTTTCCACCTGATAAAAACAACCACTAACAAGTTAGAAAGCACTGTGTTCTAAGAATAAACAAGTAGTTGCATAATTACTTATTTCAGTTTGCAACAGCAAAATTATTTTTTCTTCATTATTACAAGAATTTGTTATTCCTTTTTCATAAATGCGATTAATTCTTTATTTAAAAAAATGTATAAAGGCATCTCAAAGTCTCCAAGCATTTACTCTCACTTAAATTAAAGCATAATCACCAAATAAGCCTCACTATTACAGTTCAGTACCTGGAAATTTTGTGTATTGATGTTGTTGGAATAACTATATTAGAAGTCTTCCCAGAGAAACATCTTGAGTTTATGTATTTGGGGTTTTTTTAAGTTGTGGCAATTGCACATAAGTGAGATCTTTAATCAGTTTTTCCCCTCATATGAAATAATTTAATGGTTCTGACTTCCCTGCACAAGACAGAAATACTGTACTGTACAGTTAATATTTAGCTTTAATATATATGAATTCATTTTACAATTAGACTTTACAAGTGAACACTTGACCTCAAACACGTTCCAGCCTCTTGCACGTCATTACTATCACATATCATACATATCAATGCGGAAAGTGACTGAAATACATCAAGTATCTCAAATTGAAAAGCAGCTGTTTCTGAACAAGATGCAAAGTTGACATGTGCAGATTTTACCATTTCAAACCACACATACAGTCATTTCTCTATTCAAGAAATTGGAGAGAAATAGCAAAAATAACGGCTTCACTTGCTAGGCAAAAGAGTCCAGGACTTCACCTTCTTCAGCTTCTGAAAAATACAAAGGCTTACCTTTCTGTACACCAGCATGTTTGGGGATTCATCAGCCACCCCATTGCTGCTTTGCCCATAATTATTTCCTTGTGCCATGTCCCACAAATTTGATCCGCTTTTGGATGTTGCACTGTAAAAGGTAAAAGTGGTTTCAATAGGCCATCGCCTCAGGTCTCCTTGCTTCCCTGGTGATTAATGGACCTGACTTTCTAACAACACGTCATCAAAATCAGTGTATGTTCTTACTCCAACAGATTTTTACATTGGAGCAAAGTTGCTAATTCACCATTTACTGTCATTACTCTCTTTTGCCGGTAAATAATGGATGTAACGTGTTGATCTAATTTAGACGTTAATGAATTGTCACTCGGAACAGCTCCCTGACACACCGCTAACCACCACATCACACAGACGCCTCCTCACAAAGTGCTCTTTCCTCCTCTGCACGGGTTTCACCAAGGGACGCTCTGCACCTTCCAGGTCAGTGTTGGAAGGACTGACTCGGCCCGTGACGTGTATTGAGCAGTGCCCTCTGCTCACGGCTCGGGTCGTAGCAACTTTCACAACATTCAGACGCACAAAAAGCGAACCAGACGCTTTGAACTTTCCTGTAATTCACCAGCACATCTGTGCCCGTACATACGCCGCGGCAGGGGAGCAGGTGAAGAGGGAAAATGAAGAAACAAGCCAGAACACAGTTCCGGTTGCTTTCACCTACTTTCATCCCAGTTTACAGCCGAACACCGGCTCCCTGCCAGCCCCCTCTCCTCCCCGCCCTCCCCCGGGTCACACGGGAGCTGCACCAAGCAAGAGCTCGGATCATGCCGTAACTCCGGCTTTGCACGCAGGTGTAAGAATGTGCTCCATCTACAGACCACACCGGCGGATGCGGAGAGCCCGGGGAGCCGCCGAGCCCTACTCCAAGCACTACCCTCCCGAGCCCTCCCCAGGCCCCCCAGACCTCTCGCGTTCGCTGCCCCCAGTCCGCCGGGCGGCCGGCGCTGCCCCCGCACCGCCCGCCGGGGGTGTGCGGCTCTGGGCGGCCAAAGGCCGGGCGGACCGGCT
>VYZQ01030175.1:0-14853 GCA_013400655.1 Mystacornis crossleyi
GGGGGATACAGTGGACAGCAGCACTAAACCTGCAGGACCCATCGCACCGGCAGCAGGATCGTTCCAACTCTGCACGGGGAGTCCTACCGTGGGAATTCTGTAACCTTTGGTCGCACTGGAGATGCAAAGTGGAACCAAAAGTCATGGATGAGACCTCCTCGTGGATGGGAAAGCTCTGAGTGAGCTGTGGAGGCAGGTGTGGTGTGCAGCTGTGGAGCTTCCCTTTAATCCATCACGGTGATCTCCTGCAGGCTTCAGGCAACCACAGCTCTCGGTTCCCTTTGGGGGTTTCAGTTTTGTTTCACCAGTAAAGACCCTACTCCAACAATAAAATAAGGTTTTTGCTTCTCGGGAAGTTCTCCCATAGCTCTGTATTCTTTGTTTAAAGCACAAAATGCTGCTTTAAAAAGTTGTGTTCGGGTTTTTTCTAAAATTTAAACCCACATATTTTCTGTTCAAATTCACTCACGTCCTTCCCTCAAGCGAAAGCCAAGTGTCCAACCAGGACTGACTTCCCACATGGACATCCTGTCCCTACCTTAGCTACCAGGACTTGTTTGGGATGATTTATCACCTAAACTTAAAAAAAATAATTAACAGTGAAGATGCCAATACTCAGACCCCCAAGAACACAGGCTCACAGATCGGTTTGGGTTGAAAGGGACCTTAAAGACCATCCCAGCTGCCAACAGAGCCCAGGATGGCATCAGAAGATCCTGCATGTGACAGGTCCACCCTACCAGGAGAAGCAGTTGGAATATGCCAGGCTACAAGCAGACATCTAAATCTAACTCTTGAGGTACACAGCTGCCCCTCCAAAAATCCTAGATGCTTCATAAGCCTGAAGAAAAACAAAGAAATCCATCTGCCACCACTTAGGGAAGGTACACACTCCAGGCAATATCCTGGGAAAAAGGAGGGTAATTTTCTTTTTCTTTTCCCACTATTGCCCTGCAGCAAGAACAAACCCAAATGGTTTTGCCCTAATTTATGCCTGTTTTCCTTACTATCCTAAACCTTCTCTACTCAAAGGGAGGTTTTGCTGCAGAAACTTTCACAGATGGTAAAAATAATAATAATCTGCGAGCAGGCAGGGTTGCATCCATGTAAATCAACAGCAAAGCTTCCAGCATTTCCAGGGGACAGGTTTTGCAACAGCTCCAGCTGGGACTAAGCGCACTTGTGTTCCCACAATACCACAACAAACCAAAGTGGAGATGATCCCTTCTCTGTCTCTGCCACCTGAAGCTCTTTTTTGCCTTCTAATAAACAAGATAATGATTTTTGAGTGAGTTTGCCCCTGATCTGAACAGCTGTTTCTCCAGTGTTGTTGATTTTCACAATAAACTGGAATTTCTCTCTCTGGATGCTGTTTATTCTGGTTGAACTTAGTTAGGAAAGTGCCATAAACTGAGAACAAGTAAACAGACTTGAAGTGCCAAGACATTACAGATATCAAACAGTCAGCCTCGAAGAGGAGGAATTTCTGGGATGAATAAAGCTAAAAACTGTGGTCTGAGGGAGATCCCCACTTCCAAACAATGGGGAAGCAGGTGGGGAGGAAAGGACCTTCTTGAGCTGAAATGTCCTGGATTATCCCAAAGGACACCCTGCAGCCATAAAAGCTTTCCAAGGGAATGAGTGGGTGAGGGACAGAGACATTCAAAGCTGTTGTTTTCCATTTAAACAGGAGAGTGAGGGTGGTTTGGAAACCCCGCACGCTCCTAAGGAGTTAAAAGGCAGTTCTGGAGCCTAGCACAATTAACATTCTGGCAGAGTCTATTTAAATTGCAGGGAAAGTTGAGCTTGTCCAACTGGATAGTCAGACTGCAGGTTCCCCCAAAAAGGGCTTTGATTCTCCAACACAACACCCGAAATCCTCTCTGGCTTACATAAAACACATGTGGAATCACGCTCCCTGTTGCACAACACAGCTCTAGGGAGAATTCCAGGTGTATAAGTATAAACGGAGGTCATTGCTCTGCAAGGGCTGAGGATTTCTCTGGCGACAGAGAGGAGGACAGGCTGGTCCTGGTGGCAAAGCTGCCTTGAGAGCTTCTGACAGCATCGATACCTCCCAAGGCAAGGGCAGGGGGAGTTTCACTCAAGCACAGCACTCAATGACAAAAAATACGAGCAAATATCTGAAAAAAACCCTAAAAGCAAGTAGTTTTTGTGATCCAAACAACCCAACCCCGTAGGATTCTTACTATTTCTGCATCCTTGTATTCCCCATGCTGCTCTAACACTCCCAGTAATCACCACTGCCTCGACATCTTTTCTGTTCTCAGGTCCACTGCTCTGTCAGCCTGATTTTAAAATATGCTGCCAGGGTGAAATAAAACCTGCCTGTGTTTATCTCAGCCTGCAATGGGGAGGTCAGCACGGGGAGGGGAGATCTCCCTGCAGCAAAAGGCATTAAAGAATTATGGAATGGTTTGGGATGGAAGGGACCTGAAGGATCATCTCATCCCAATCCTCTGCCATGGGCAGGGACACCTTCTACTCTCCCAGGGAGCTCCAAGCCCTGTCCAACCTGGCCTTGGACACTTCCAGGGATGGGGCAGCCACAGCTTCTCTGGGCAGCCTGTGCCAGGGCCTCACAGTAGAGAATTTCCATTTAGAATCTAATCTAAATCTCTCCTCTTTTATTTTAAAACCACACCCCTTGCCCTGTCACTATCTGCCTGTACAAAAAGTCACTCTCCCTCTTTTTTTAAGTCCCTTTAGGTACTGAAATGCCACATCCCCTGTGCAGAGACCGTACACGGAGCTCCCAGTGATTCTGGAGGTGATGACACACCGCTGTGTCCCTTCTCCACAGAGCAAGGCTGCAGGTTCAAGCTGGCTTTATTAGACTGAGTCTGGAAGGAACAAATGGGATCCAGGAGCTGTGGATAAGGAAATTACCCCGAGCTCTGCTACAGATCAGAGATCCCAGAGTAGAACCACAGAATGTCCTGAGCTGGAAGGGACCCGCAAGGATTATTGAGTCCAACTCCTCCGACAGGCAAAACTGACTGTGCAAAACTGACTGCACGTGGGCAGCTCTGCCCACCCCCAAACCCGGCAGCGCAGGCACCACTCCCGAGCTGACACAGACACATTTTGGAGCTTTATCCCACGGCTTCGTTCTGAAAGCACTGCTGATTGACAGGGGCCAGCTCAATGGACTTGCAGGAAGGCCAGGGGAGGAACGGGCTGAGCACAGGGCTCAGCTTCCCTCCTGACGGCAGAAAGCAGCACACACCAGCCATGGTGCACAAAAGCTTTTGTTTTACATCTCAAAACCCATCCACCGTCGCTGCTCCGGGACTGACAACTGCCCGTGCAAGCAACGGGGCTGAAACCCAAACCGTGCAAAAACCCAGACTTTGGGGGGTTTGAATCCTGAAAAGAGACTTTTTTTCAAGAAATGAAAGTAAGAACACTGCAGCTCAAAGCAAATCCCAAAAGGAAAAGCCTCCCCTGGATGCTGCTGGAGGTCAGAATCCAGAAAGTGACATTTAGTGATGCTGGATGGGGCACGTCCTCACCAGCCCAGTGAGCTCCCCGACCTCAGAGGTGCTTTCACAGCACCACAGAATGGTTTGGGTCAGAGGGGACCTCACAGATCCTCCAGTTCCATGGGCAGGGACTCTGTTTTGGAGAGGAACAGCCTCCCTGAGCTGGGCTGTGCAGTTTCCAGTAGCAACTGTGCCTAATCCAGCCCCGAGACAAAACTGCCGGCGCTCATTCATACCCACGGCACGTGCTGGGCAGACTCTGGGCATGGCCACAACTACTGCATGGGTTTGGCTTTCTTTCCCCCCTCCCCAGTTTAATCTCATTTTTAAAAACATTTTTTAAAGAAAACAAGCATATTTAAGTGAGTTTTTTTACAAATATAATATTTTAATAGACGAGGTTGGGATCAGGTACTGTCTAAAGGATGAACAAAAGCTTTTCCCTCTGCACGTTCATTGTACAAAACACATTTATTTCAGCGCTTTATCTTCACAGTACTGGAGAAATTAACAAAAAAGAAGCTGCTTTAGTGGTGAAATTCCTGATTTTTTAGAAAAGAATTATAAGAAAGGAGATAAAAATCATATTGAAGGGGATTAAATCAGCAGTTGCTCTGCCCTGTATTCAGGTCACAGCACCAAAAAGACGCCTAACTGACAAAATAATGCTGGGATCACATCACCTCTTAGGTACTGACAGCTAGGAAAGTAAAAACTCAAGCAAAATTTAGAAATACACATTTTTCTATGAAAGTTTTAGAAGAGCCAAGTTACCACACACGTGGGCTAATAAACCAGGAAGAAATATCACTGAATTGCTAATGCATCTTTTTGGTAACTTCTTCAACAAGTTTCCATCTCTAATTTTAATTTGAGGTATGTGGTAGGTGTACAAATAGACAGATTTTGTCCCTTTTTCTCTCTGGACATACTCAGCTACCAGCAGCAGGTGAGGAAGGGGACTTAGCAGCTTTCCAGCATCTCCAAGGACATCAGGGAGAAGGGAGAGCCTGGTTCTCACAGGGTGGGAGGACAGGAGGTGATGGGCAGAAGATGAATCGAGAGATGTTCAAGGGGCAGGGAGAAGCTTTGCCACCATGAGGTCAGTCAAGATGGGTGCCCAGAGGCTGGGCAATCTCTGTCCCCGGAGGTTTTCAGGATGAACAAAGCCCTGGGCACAACCATAGAATCAAAAAGGTTGGAAAAGCCCTCTAAGATCATCCAGTCCAACCATTCCCCCAGCACTGCCAAGGCCACCACTGACCCACGGCCCCAAGTGCCACATCCGCACGGCTTTTAACTCCCCCCAGGGATGGGGACTCCAGCACTGCCCTGGGCAGCTGTGCCAGGGCTGGACAACCCTTTCCATGAAGAAATATCCAACCTAAACCTCCCCTGGCACAGCTTGAGGCCATTCCCTCTCATCCTGTCCCTGTACCCTGGGAGCAGAACCCACCTGGCTACCCGCTCCTGTCAGGTAGTTGTGCAGAGCCAGAAGGTCCCTGCAAACATACAGAAACCTGGATCATGGAATTACTTTATTCTGCACAAAAACGTGTGTAAAAAAGAACAGAGGCCCCAACACCTTGTTTGAGAGACAGCCCAGCACCACGATGTTAAAAACTTTCTAGAAAACAACCTCAAGTCCCTGTTTTCCATGTCACCTCTTCCTGAGTTACCCCTCCACATTCCAACAGTGCCTGCCCTTCGCCTCCCCAGCCAGCCTGGAGAGATGTTATTCTTCTCACAAAAAAAAAAAGAAAACCAAAAAACCAAGAGAAAAGAAACCCCTCGATTATTTATGCTGCTCTTTGAACAACACCAGCTATTGTCAGGGAGTGTTTTACAGCTCTGAATGTCACATTGAGAGTCTGGTCATGCCAGGAGAAAAGCCTGCCGCTGCCATGTCCAGGCATAAATCCCTTTATTCAAGGCACCCGGAGCCCAGAGCTGGGTAAAACCTAAAAGGAAGCCGGTGGGTGTGACAGCCACATTTCGTACAATGACATAAAAAGGAACAGGCAAAGCTGCTCGAGTTGGGGTTTTTTTTTGAGGTAAAAGGTAGAAAAACTACAAGGAGCATTGTGCAGAGCCAGGTGAGGCCGAGCTTNCTGGGTAAAACCTAAAAGAGGAAGCCGGTGGGTGACAGCCACATTTTGTACAATGACATAAAAAGGAACAGGCAAAGCTGCTCGAGTTGGGGTTTTTTTTTTTGAGGTAAAAGGTAGAAAAAGTACGAGGAGCATTGTGCAGAGCCAGGTGAGGCCGAGCTTCGGCTGGATGCTGCTCCAGAGGAACTGCACGGAGAAGCGTGGGGGTGAGCAGAGCTGGAGAGCTTCCCAGCAGGACCAAGGCAGCTTCTGCTGTCGAGAAAACCAGGCTGGCTGGACAAGAAACCCATTTCCTGCCCGATTGTGACTGTGTGAAGGGAAACAGGGCTCTGGAAGCAAACAAAGCCCAACCACCTTAGGCTGGGGAGCGCCCCCAAAAAATCGAGCCGCTACAAGCCTAAAAGACAAAAAAAAGCTTTAAAAAAACCCAGTCAGGCCCTTTTCCACGGTGTGCTACGTTACAAAGCAAAACTGGACAGGTTGCAATCTTCCTCTGCCGCACCTCAAATGCCAGGTTTCAGGTTACTTTACCCGAGGTACCTGCAGGAATTCGCTCGGAAGCGCGGCATTTTTACCCAGCTCTTAGAGCCAACCTTTACTCTGCAGCTCTTCCCAAAGTCCTGCAAAGAAAGCAAGTGTCATTTCCTTCCCCCCCTCCCACACCCCCGTGCGCCGACAAGGAAGTTATAACCCATGTGAAATAATAAATATGGCCCAGCAAAAAAAAAGGGAATGCGGGGAGCAATAGGAAAGGCAGCGTTCCCGTGTTACTCCAACCTACAGGATCCATCCTTCCAGCCTCCCACCCAGGAAATGGCTTTTCAACGCTGGCTATCAAAGCTCCTCCCAGTTTTGGCATCTCCACCTCTTCTCCCTGCAGAACTCGTTTTAAGCACTGAGGGTTTGGGGTTTTTTTTTAACCGATTCGTGGATATTTGCACCGTACCCAGCATCGGCACTCACGGTTTTTCCAGCGGCTGTTGCACATCTCACAGGTCTGTTTACTATCAGCAAACATCCCGGCAGTAATCCTGGATTTATCTCTTTGTCTTCTTGATAACTCCCTCATATGGCTGCGCCCTCAAAGCCCAGAAATCCAGTTTGCCACCCTTCACAAGGAACCTCCAGGCATTTTGGCGAGCTCTATCATTTATCTCCTCCACAATCTCAGTTCACCACGAAAATATTTGGTGAAACCCGTCAGCAGCTTCCCTGATAAAAGTGCGGAGACTCTACCACTACTTCTGCCCACACAATTTTCTCTAACATGCAAAAAAAGAGGTGAACTGTGGGCTTTTTAAAATACAACCCTACGCTGCTCAGCACTCCCGTTCCCCTTATCTTTGAGGTCCCCATGAATTTTCCCAGCAATGGCGCCGTGCTGCTGCAAAGATCTCTTGATTTATGCAAAACTTGATCCCTTTTCCGCCCTTTTTATGAGCAAAGGGTTTCTCTTTTCCTTTGGACGTAGCCTGGTGATTAACTGCACACTGCCACAAGCCCCGTGCACTGCAGTCCTTTGCGGAACGCCGCCACAAAGCCTTCAGATTTCTGAGGATGAGAAGGATGTCGGGAGCACAGACACCTACAACAAAGAGAGCTACGTGCACGTATCACCTTCAGACCTTCCTTTTTATGAGATACTGCCTTTTATCCTCGATTTTAAGCAGCAGGAGCACGGAGTGGGACTCTGCTGAGGTCACCGGCGAGGCTGGTGGCACGGTGCCATGATCCGCTGTGCCGTATCCATCAGGTACTGCTGTCTCCTGAGCCATGGGATGGAGAGATGGAGAGATGGAGGGAGAGGCTCTCAACACCAGAATGGAGCGATCTGCAGCAGGCAGGGAGTGTGGGAAGTGTGCTCAGGGAAGGGCAGGGACCTACAAAGGACCTGCACCCTGCAGCTCTCACTGAGCAGCTTCTGCACCTGCACAGCTCCTGGGATGCAGTTGGGTTATCCCTCATTTCCCAGCAGTGTGATGAGCTCATTAATTCCAGCCAGATCCCAGTGCCAAGAATTGCAGGGTTGTGCCAAGGCATTGAATCAATGGAATTTTCTGGGCTCCCCAGCAGAAGACAGACATAGATCTGCTAAAGCAGGTCCAGAGGAGGCCATGGGGATGCTCCAAGGGCTGGAGCCCCTCTGCTGTGGAGCCAGGCTGGGAGAGCTGGGGGTGTTCACCTGGAGAAGAAAAGGCTCCAAGGAGACCTCAAGAGCCCCTTGCAGGGCCTAAAGGGGCTCCAGGAGAGCTGGAGAGGGACTGGGGACAAGGGACAGAGTGACAGGACAAGGGGGAATGGCTTCCCACTGCCAGAGGGCAGGGAGAGATGGGATATTGGGAAGAAATTGTTCCCTGTGAGGGNAACTGGAGCCACCTCATGTCCATGCCCAGGACAAATGGAAACAGGGGCAGCCGTGGCTTCAGCCCTGAGACCACCCCGACCTCGGGTGCTGATAATCCCTTAACCCAAGGCCCTTTGATTTGCCCTTTGATTTGCCCCTGCTCGCAAGTTCTCCTCTCCTACACGAAAGGTGTCCAGAGCAAGCCAGAGGCAGCAACACCACTTAGGGAAGAGCTCCAGCTTCCTTCCAGGCACTCAGGCTGGAGAAATGAAAAGGATTTAAAGCAGATGACAGAGCTGTTAAAAGATGATCCTTTGGTCTGAGTGGTTCAGTGTTTTTAAGCCGTGTGGGATTCAACCCTCCTCAAACAACTCTGGTGACACAGAAATCACAAGAAGTCTGTGCCACTTTGAGGCACAGTGCACTACTTTTCCTAATCAAAATATTATTATTGAGCAGATAAAATACTGATCAAGAGATAACCTCATTTTCTCCCACTCAATCCTTCCCCATTGCCACTGGGGTTCATGCTGGCATATGTTATTTTCATGCAGGCAGAAGGTAAAGATAGGAAAGCAATTACTGGGCAACGGGGGTTTTTTTAAATATTGTAAAATATTTATGAGCAATTTAATTTTTTTCACGCCTGGTTGCTCCATGCACTGAGCCTACAGCTCCACCACATCGTGGATGAGATGCCTTTTCACAACAGACTGGAATCCAGACAGCAGAGCCTCCCAAAATCAGCACTGCTGAACAGCGTGGTTGGTAACTGTGTCCTTTGGAACAGAATCCTATGAGAATCCCAGAATGTTTTGGGTGGGAAGGACCCTAAAGCTCATTCCTCATTCAGTTCCACCCCCTGCCATGGGCAGGGACACCTTCCCCTGTCCCACGTTGCTCCAAGCCCCATCCAGCCTGGCCATGGACACTTCCAGGGATCCAGGGGCAGACGCAGCTTCCCTGGGCAACCTTTCTTTCTGCTTTTTTAAGGGATTGGTGGAGTCGAAACCAACATGAAAACTAATTTTTTTTCCAAAATATTTTATCGCTAATCCCTGGATCTGGACCACAAGTTTCTCTCTGCTCTAAAAATGCAAAATTTTCAGATTCAGTCAAGCAAAACAGAGAAACTATTTCAGATGAAGGAAATTTCAGTGTAAACATTTTAAAGTTGTGTTAAGTGACAAGGCGGAGGTTGCTGACTCAAGGTACGTGAATATGGTGACCATAAACATCAGATCATGAGGTGCCCATCATGGGGACAATTTTTTGAAAGAGAAACTGAAGTTCAGCTCCTGCAGGTGTCTACACTTTGGGTGGGAGGGTTTCTACAGTAAAAAAAGAATACTCCAAATATTCAATGTACAAAACTGACTTGGGTGAATGTTGCACTACTCAGGGTCCGTGAAGAGATAACAGTTTCATTTTTATGCTTAGAATCAGAGAATCATTAAGGTTGGAAAAGCCCTCTGAGATCACTGAGTCCACTGTTCCCCAAGCAGTGCAACATCCACATGGCTTTTAAATCCCCAGGGCTGGACCACCCTTTCCATGAAGGAATTTTCCTAATATTCAATGTATCCCTTCCTTGAGCCGCTGCCTGTCACATGTCCCTCTGAGAAGCTATTTCAACCCAGCTCTCCCCACAAGCCTCATAAAAGGATTTCACTGCAACAAATGCCACTGCAAAGAACAAGAATGACTTAAAAATCCAAATAAAGCTCTTTTTTTTCTTTTTACCATGTAATTGCAAATAACAAACATATCTGTGGTTTACAGAGGAGGCAATAAATTAAAGCTACAGTCACAAATCAGACCAGAGAAAGATACTTAAGTCATTCAATCCACCACCCTGGGATGGCTGTGGCCCCATGGGATTCTGCTCAGTTTTGTGAAAGACTTGGAGTCCTGAATAGAGGAAGTATGACACGAAGAGCTCTCTCAGAAGTGTTTTTTTTTGATTCTTATAAAATGAAGCCAGCCCTCTGGTGCTTCCTGAGCGCAGCCTCGTCGGTCTGGCTGGAGAAAAGCAAATGGTCTTTAGCAAATAAGCTTTTTACGTGTGAGAGGAGCACATCATAAGTAAAAAGGAAGTTTGATTCCCGGCAGAATGGTTGTGAGTGTTTCTCCTGTAACCACCCCATGATGGCTGGGACATTTCAGGTTCTAGAAAAAGGGAGGGGCATTTAATATCTTTTTTAAATCACAGAATGGTTTGGGTTGGAAGGGACCTGAAAGAGCATCCAGTTCCACCCCCTGCCATGTGCAGGGACACCTTCCACTATCCCAGGTTGCTCCAAGCCCCGTCCAACCTGGCCTGAAATACGTTTTAACTTTAAATTCATGCAAAAAGATGCATTTTGAGACATTAGGAAGCTGAGGACCCTATTTTAACTTCCTCGCTGATTCTTCTGATCCCACCAGACACTGAAGAATTAAAAAAAAAATAAACCAATCTATTTTTTCATTTTTCATTGAGCTGCACCCCTCGACCAATGCGTGAGGTGCCTGTTTCCATAGCTTTGGTGAGCAGAAATATTTTAGGAATGGTCACTAAACCAAACAAGTTGAGGGGTTGGGTGTTGCGGTGGTTTGGGGTTTTAATTTCTGGGGTTTTTCTATATTTTGAGGACAAGAGGAAATGACCTCAAGTTGCACCAGGGGAGGTTTAGATTGGATATGAGGGAAAATTTCTCCATGGAAAGGGTGCCCAGCCCTGGCACAGGCTGCCCAGGGCAGTGGTGGATTCACCACTCTTGGAGGGATTTAAAAGCCAAGTGGATGTGGCATTTGGGGACATAGTTTAGTGGTGGCCTTGGCAGTGCTGGGTTAAGGGTTGGATTCGATGATCTTAAAGGCATTTTCCAACCCAAACAATTATATAATTCTGTAATTCTATGAAGGAAAAAAGCCCTGTAACCACAAAGCCATGAACTCTGCACTAGTTTCCACTGCGTTTCCAGAATATATGTCCAAAAAGACACATTTTGGGTGAATTAAAGACATTTTGCCAGAGATGAGTTTGAACAAACACACAGTGAGTAGTTCCTGTCCGTCAGCTGAAACCCAGCTGGATGTAAATCTGTACAGACAGGTCTGGTTTCAGAGCAGTCCATCCATTAGGATTCTCAGGACTTTCCAACATGCTGTAAGCAGGAGAAACCCCCAAAACTCGACAGAATGTGCTTTTCAGTGGGTGACCTGCGCTGTAGCTGGAGCCATCTCCCCACACCACAGATGTGACAAGCACCACAATAGAATGAATAATTCTCGTAACTCCCTCTGAACCCAAGGACAGCACTCAGAGCCTAAATTAGGAACACGAAAACCATTAACACGACCAATTAACCTCCGCCCCACCCTCCCTGCGCCACATAAAAGCCGATGTGACAATCCCCAAGATAACATTGTGTGTCAGAAATATCACACACAGAAATCCAGCAGCGGCAGCGCTTGTTTCCTGACCCGGGAAAGCTGCTCCAATTGTAGTGCATTGTGCTCCTGAGGGATTTCGAGTTGGAAGTTGGCTGCCAACAGTCCTGGTTTGCTGGAATTTCTAGTCAGGCTCCTAAAACTCTTTGGGTTCCCCAATCAACACCATGTCAAGGTGCTGTTCTGAGTTTTGGACTGCATGGTTCGGCAGGAATTTAATTTTCTTGGTGGATATAGGTCAAGATCATCCCAGGGATTTAAAAGCTGGACGTGGAGAAGACAAACAAATGGAGTAGAATTTGTGTGTTTGGGATTTTTGATGCACATTTCATTGCTAAGGGAACCTAAACCAAAATCATCTTTGATTTTGGAGGCCCTCTAGTTGAGTCAAGAGAACAGATATTTGGGAGACAATCTCATTTTAAGGAATTTCTTCATGGAAGAGGTTGTTAAGCATTGAAAAGTGCTGCCCAAGGAGGTGCTGGAGTCCCAGTCCCTGGAGGTGCCCAAGGAATGACTGGACGTGGCACTCAGTGCTCTGGTCTGGGTGACAAGGTGGGGATGGGTCACAGGTTGGACTCGATGGTCTTGGAGATCTTTTCCAACCCAAATGATTCTGTGATTTTTTCATTAATTCAGCTATTACATCACACATAATTCAGAGATTTGGATCTCCAATCTGGCCAGCCTCCAGGGAAATCCCTCAAATTCCCAGAAAGCACCAGACCCTCGTGCACAGGCCCTCAGTCCATGGCATTCTCCCATCCTGGTGGAAGCCATCGTGGCAAGCAAAATTCTCCCCAGTAAACCCCCACGCCTTTCTAAAGAATTTAAACTGCCCAGATGACAAATCTGAGGAGTGTAAAGGATTCCTCTCAGCAAACCCCAAAGGATGTGGCACCTGAAAAACCCATGGAATTTTCAAGTCCTGTCTTTATAAAGAGGTTTTATCTCAATGAAGCCTTCTCCAGTCAGTACCAACACCAGCTTTTAGCTCTAAGTGCTTTTCTACAAAGCCCAGACAGGGTTAAAAGCGACACTTTCACTCCTTTTGGTACTTTCCAGTTAAAATGAACAGATTTCAGTGACCCCAACAGACAGAGCTGGAGAATGTCTTCTCCAAAATGAAAACACCAACATTTTCCATGTCCCCAGGGATGCCGAAAGCTGTTGGCATCTTAATTTTATCCTTGTGGTGACCTGTGAGTTTATGCCTCGCCTCAATTTCATCCTCAGTTTTTCCCACAAAAAACGATTTCCACTTCAATCCCTCCTCTTTCCTCACTTAAGATCTTCTGTAAATTATCCAGAGGATTTCGTTTTAGGGCTGTTTCCTTTAAAGCTGGAATTTTTCCCCCTCTGCTGTGACGCCAGTTTTTTGCCGAGGACCCCACAAGGCCCATCCCAAGAGAAAGCGCAGCCTCCCGCGAGTTTTTCAAGGGTGAAGCTCAACACCATCCAGGCCCTGAACAATAAATACCTCCCTCATTAGTATGCTGAGCCACATTAGTTCTGCTGCTCACAGAGCCAAAGCATCAAAGTGGGGCTGAAGCTTCAATTTCACAGTTTGCAGCGCGATGCGTCAGATACTCCCAGGGCTCTGGGCACCGACGGGATTCACAAAGAGTTTGAGATGTGTGAGGTGCTGCTGGTAAATCTGCTAATGCCTGTGAAAGAGGCAGCACGTGCCTCTGAGAGAAGGAGGATGAAGTCATCCTGCAGAAAATTGGGGTTAACGCAGCGGAAGGGCGAAGTGACTGCCCAGCATCACAGTCGAGGCTTTGGTAATACCATGACCTCAACAGAGGAGTTGGCATCATCCTAAAAGTCAAACATGGATTACCTAAGAAGTAAATTTACCCCGCAGAATTTGCATCAAGTCTGGGAAGTCTCATGGTCTCTCCACTCAACCCCTCCACTGCTACTCGGTTTTCACAGAATTTGCAAGATTTGAAGATTCTGAAGTTTCTCAAACGTGGCTGGAAATGCTCAGAGGTTCTGAAGATTATTTGGGATGGAGGAGCCGATAAACACAGACTGTCCTGTTACTGCTCCCCTGTCTTTAGGAAACGAGTTTTAAGAACACAACACGTTACTCATCATTGCAAGAAAACTATGAATGACACTGTCATGGCTGCAGTTGTACCTGTACTTACCAAATATCAGCATTTCAGCTGATTTTTGCACTGAGAACTCTCTGTCCCTACTGAAAACAGTAATCCTCAAAGAAGACTACATCAGCCCTGACGATCAGAACAGAATAAGACCAACCAAGGCCAGGGAATGCTTCCCTGTACTCAAAGTTGAAGCAAAAAGGTTCAAAGGGATGGCAAGAGACTCCCAGATACTCCAACTGGCAGCAGGATTCCTCAATGCATGTGTAGCATCATGGCTTTGGAGGCACTGCACAGATTAATCACACAAAGTAATGATCTCACAGTGAAGTGCTGAGCTGGAATTAGAGAGATTAATGCTCAGGTCCCAGCTCTCAAAGTTCTCACCCTTGGGGAAGTCATATCAACTCCTGCATCTCACCTCCCCTTCCCACAAAATCTCCTTTGAATTACTGATTGCAGAATCTGACTGAAGATGCCAGAGGGAAAGACTATTCTGAAGGCTTTTAAAAAAATTATTATTTTTTCCTTAATACCTGCTGTGAGGCACTGTCTTGTTTAATTCATGATTCTTTGAAGAAAGACTTGCCATCTTAAGGGAATAAAACCAAATCTGCGTTATCTTTGTAAAAACATCATGTGTTTCTACCACTGGTGAAGTCTAGGCCTGAACAAACACTCGCATGGACCTACCAAAACCTGCAGTGCAATTTCAGGTAATAATGAGTTTGATGGGATGTGCTCACAATGTGTTTGGAGACCCAAAGGTTGGGTGAGGCAACATTCTGAAGTTAGCAGGGCATTTTTTGACCTAAATTCCCACAGGAACAGAAGGGCACAGCAAGAAATACTGTCCCGTACAGCTTTGTGTATTTTGTGACTCCCACTGCTGAAACCCTCCAGACTTTGGTTCTTCTGGAGTTAAAAGTTAGGCTCTTCCTTTAATTTCCCAAGCTCACATCATAGAAAATAAGACATTTACCTGTTGTGATACATTTCTACACCTGTAACTCCACACCCGCTCACCTGAACCCCCCGACACGTCCAGCCTCTGGCATTTCCTTGGTCACGTCTCAATCCCTCTATAAACCAAAGAGATATCCAAGACTTCTTGGAATGTGGCTTTTTCCCATTGCCCAAAACACAAAATGCAGGCCAGGTTTTGGTGAGGATGGGAAGAAGCAAGAAAGTATGTGGGTGGAAAAAGAACAACAAAGTTCTGTCATGCACAAAATGCCTTTTTTGTTTGGTTTTTTTTTTCTTTTTTAAAATCAAAACTCAAAACTTCTATGAAGAATTTGCCATGAGACAGTAACTGTGTTTTGGTGGTGACATCTGTGCCA